>CAXARX010000664.1:0-21689 GCA_963971425.1 Bryoerythrophyllum caledonicum | reverse complement strand
TTCTCCTTTGAATTTCTGGGTTGACTCCTACCTCTTAGCTTCACCCTGAGCACTGTGCTAATCCTCTTCAATTTGGTTTTCAGCTTACTGTTTACTGGCTTGAACAATTGCATATTTTGTTTGTCATCTTTGTGGGGATGAAGCCTGTTGTGACCGATTCTGATCGAACAAATGCTATTGGTTTTGGGCAGAGGATGCTGTTGATTTTGCAGCGTACCTTGTGAAGACTTGTGTCATAGAAGAGGCAGGTGTCAGTAGCACAGAGTTTTATTAATGTGATCGACGACTCTTGGCAAGGTAATCGGTTTTCATGTGCTTATCTTTTAAAATTGCCCTATAGAGTTTCCCGGGAGCTCAAATTGTGACCCGTTATGAACTGCAGTTAATTCATTTCCAATTTCAGTTGTTGGTTGCAAATCTTATGTCAGAAATTGGGGTTTGCAGTTGGCAGCACGACCGGGTTTCTCCTGAGTCATTGCAGCAGTTGGTGGAAATTGCTAAGCTTACACCTAACAAAGACGATAAAAAGCAGGCTGTCAAAGGGACAAAAAGGTCTGCATCTCCCTCGTTTGCTATCTACTGCAGATTTTAATTAACTTTGTGTGAAAGTTACTGTAGACCTTATTACAGAAGTCTAGCTGTCCAGTATTTGCAGCTATTTTTTGGAGTTCAACATGAATTATTCAGTAATCAAAAAGTACATTGTCCAATATAGGATTTGGTGTACGGGTGTTTAACATGTTCTCGTGTGTCACTAGCAACCACCCACTGGCCGTATTGCTGGTTCAAATGATGGCAAGTCAAGCTTGCGTGAAACCGCAGCTGGTGAATCCTCCTGGACTCAAAGAGCAAGTAAGTCTTTTAGACCTTGTCCCACAATCATTGCGATGAGACGGAAGTTCTGACGTCCTTATTCGTGTGGTTGGGTCTGGCAATGACTGGGCAATTTGTTTAATCTTGCTGACATAATATTATGATGAATATGAAACCAACCACGTTAGACATGCCAACTAACAGCGGTTTTATTTGATGTTTAGGCAACTCAATTCTTCCACGAGTGGGGCTCGTATTTGCAATTCACCAGGAGGAACAAATGACAAGGCCTACGCAATTTACATTTCGCAGCTGCAAAGCACTGGCATGCTCAAAGGGAAGACGACATTACTGACCGTTTCTTCCGGATTCTTTTGGTAGGATTATTTAGTTGCATTGCTTCCGTTATTGGTTTCGAGATCATACGATTCCTAGTTTACTATTATTAGTTTGGCAACTGGAAGTTTCAAAAGTGCCTTTACATACCAGTATGTTTCTTATTGTCTTGTTTGTGTCGGATTTTTCCTTTGGACCTCTTGAATAGGAATTGGCTGAGAATCACTGCTTGAATTCCGAGACTCCTCAGCCGACCACTGCTGTAGGAGAATCCAGGCAGCAAGAGGCATCTAATCTATCATTTGTAGCAATTGACATAGTTGCAAAGCTGTTGTTCTACTGGTCAAGGTATAAACTCCTCAAATCTTTGATCTCATATACCTATGCTGTTTGTTGATTGTGTTGTAATGTTTTTGGTATCTGCAATTCTATCAATTCCATCATCTCAAAATATAATATGAATCATTATTTAACGATTGTGCACATGCTTGTTAGCTTAATGTGTGAGGTACTGCTGAACCAATGTGATTAGCTAGTATTGCTTAATTTTGTCCAACCGTTTTGTTTAACAAAATTGAATTATCTCTCGTTCCTGTGTAGATTTGTAAGTCTTACTTATTCTAACTAATAATGTGCTTTTGGTCCGCAGTACTCTTCTGATTTACCAGCGAACAAGGTCATCCTTCTCAATAAGGTATATTGTTTATCTTCTCTGATCTGGGTTTGACCATTGAAGCTTTACTTCATACATGACGTCTCCAGTAATTTTCAAACATGATCTACATGTAAATATGTTTAGTCTTCTTGTTAAACACTTTGTTGTTGTCTATCAGGTCTTGAACGTGACAGTTCGTTTGATGAAAAGGGACAGTGACCGTAAAGCAGGGTTCCATCCCCGTCCGTACTTTCGTCTCTTTGTGATATGGCTTATCGATTTCAATTCACCAGATTCCACTCTTGATTCCCAGTAATTTCCAGGTATTGAGATAATACATAGTTTTATGTTTCTACTGAATTTCGTACACCTACTAAAACTCTGTGATGAGATTCGGCAATGACATGGTGGTGCTTTCACTCTGCAGGTTCTGAGTGCATTTGCCTCTGCATTTTTGCAATTACAGCCGGTGGATGTACCAGGTTTCAGGTGAGAGAGATATTTGCCTTTCTGGCACATGGATATCTGTTTCTACCTTGACTGCGATTACGTCATATGAAATGTCGTGTTTTTGAGAAATTCCCTGCATTGTTTTTGATCATGTTATGTTTTGATTTTGTTGCTAGTTCTCGTGGCTGGAGCTTATTAGTCATCGAACATTTATGCCCAAGTTGTTGCTGAGCAACTCGCAAAAGGGCTGGCCTCTATTCCAGCGTCTACTCGTCGCGTTATTCAGATTTATGGAACCATACCTGCGTAAACCGCTGATCTTAGTGAACCTGTAAGGATGCATCTCTGATATCATTTTCTTCAGCATCACGATTACGCTATTTTTCAACATGGTTTCCAAGGTTTTTAAGTCCCTAAAATTGTAGTTGTCAGAGTATCGTGAATCATTTGGAAAGAAGCATGTATTTTCTTGAGTTCACTGAGTATCTTTCTTGATGCGTAATTTGGTTTTGGCAGGTGCGCCCTGCTATACAAGGGCACTTTGCGCGTCCTCCTCGTGCTACTCCATGATTTCCCGGAGTTCTTATGTGATCATCACTTCAGCTTTTGTGACGTCATTCCGCCCTCTTGTATTCAGATGCGCAACCTGATACTAAGTGCATTTCCGCGCAATATGCGTCTTCCTGATCCGTTTACTCCCAATCTGAAGGTGAGAGCTCCATGATTCATCTGGAGGTCTGAAGCTTTCTTTTTCTAAATACACAGTCAAGAGAAGGTTTGGTCCATTAATCTTGGGAATTCTTAGACCCGTCCTATCATCTTATCACGTAACTCGTGGTTGTAACTCTCTAGTCGTGCCTTGTCACGTTGTTGCTTACTGGAGTCCACATAAGGCGTTTGTTCAGAAAACAAAAACTTTTTGATTTATAGATGCTATTCTGGCCTCATCCTAATAATGCAGCTGGGATTTTCAGTCCCTGTTTCAAGAGTACTGGTTTTCTGGTTATTGTTTTGGCTCTAATAGATGCCTTTCACTCACTAGTTAACCCTTAACGGTCGGGCCTATTACCATGGGATTTCCGCGGAATTAGAATCGCATTCCACAGTTAATTCTGGCACTGTAATTAATATTAAAATCTAATATTATTATTTTAGTAGTTGAAGGTATGTATACTACATGTCAAAAACTTATCCATACATTTTGGTGAAAATTTGAAATTATTATAAAATTTCGAAGCTAGTGGACAGTGATCCCGAAACCATAAACTATGACATTTAGTTGATTATGCTACCTCCCCATATAAATGGCACCTATGTTGGCTACCCAATGTATATACTACTCATTCTACTTATATGATATCTTGCAATACCCTTTGTATATTGTGGTGATACCATGATGATATCTGCGGATATCACCTCATGAAGTTGCTATATATTTGTACGAGGTTGATAAACTTTGACTGATTTCCATAATTTTTTTCCATTTTTTTTCTATATAGATTTATCAGCCAATTTTTTTTTTGGTAGCAATCCAGCTAATTTTAGCCAGTTTTGGGATCACTGCTTGTTGGCAAAAGAAAATCATATCAATTATGATGTATATTCAATTATGCCCAAGTTTTAACCCTGGGTGTAAATCAGATTGATGATCATCATGGTGGAGTTTTTCTTTATTTTTAATAGACCGTGGTTATTAATAATTAGAAAAATCAATAGATCATGTTTATAAGCCCAAAGTCAAAATTGCAATAACATGCAGTTTAAGGATTTTTTCGAAATTTCAAATTGGAGTAGAAACTAGACTTATTAAGCTTGATTTCATAAGTTGAGCTCATCTTCGAATATAATCATTTTTATTGATAAAATTCAGATTTCAGAGGATAAAGTTGACAGATTCTTTAACAAGGTATCTTCTGTAAACCGTGAATTTATCTTGTGAAAATTCTTTAATTCCTCAAGTCAGAGCTATCCACCTCCAAGTTCTACTTGCATATCTCTGGGACTATTTTCATCGCTGAGTCTCCAGAAGCTCTAGTAAATTTTATTCGTCGGACAATGTCTGTCCCTGCTGGCGTTCAGGGGTTAAGTGATAACTGTATGTATAGTTAACTGAATCTCAGGTGGTTTGTTTGTTTTAGGTCGACCTACTTCCAGAAATTTCTCAATCACCGCGGATTCTTTCAGATGTAGAAGCAGCGCTAAAATCAAAGCAACTCAAAACTGATGTCGATGATTTTATCAAGGTATGCACAACAAGTGTTTCAAAAGAAAACTCTCTGAATTTATTGTTTCTTTAATTTTATTTGTCACGAGTGAACTGTAGACTGTTTTACTGATGTGCTTTTCATTTGATGGATTTCCATTGGATAGAAGGCTCTGTGTGTGTTTTAGCACTTGGTGTCTTCAACTGTCTTCTCGTATGGTGTCGTACCAGTATTTTTAGAATCCTTCTTTTCATATGAGAATGTCTTCTCTCAGAGAATGGTTCTTGAAACTACTAGAGAATTGATGTGTGTTTCTAGTTCTGTGAATTTTCCCACTGCTTAAGATGTTTACTATCATAACAAAAAATTTACACGAAATCCTCTTTAACTTCATAAAACTTTATTGAGCAGAATCGGAATCAGTCTGCGCTTACGTCTATGGACCCTAAAGGGGCGATTGAGTCTGACACCTCAGGAGGCGCTAGCTTCTGGCACTCGATACAACGTGCCTCTTCTTAATGCTCTGGTGCTTTACGTCGGTATGCAGGTATAGATTTCACAATCTTTGTTTGGTTTCCGTTAACCCTCAATCAAGGCCATTAGTATTCATTCTCTCATTTGAAAATCGAGGATGCCCGGATTTTTCTATGTCCTGTAGTCAAGCTATGGATCATTGTTGCTAGCTTCTAGAATAGATACTTACGTTGAGTGGAACTGAATTCCAACTTTACTGAATCATTTAAAATGAACTCTTTGATGAAAAGGCTGTGCAGCAAGTTCATAGCAAAACGTCGCAGCAGCTGGCAGCACTCACTCAGCCAATTACCCACAGCGCTCCGATGGACATTTTTCAGCGTCTCGTTAATGATCTTGACACAGAAGGGAGATATCTATTTTTTGAATGCTGTTGCCAACCAGCTCCGTTACCCCAACAATCATACCTACTATTTTCTCGTGTGTTCTCTTGTTTCTCTTTGCAGAAGCATCAGCTGTAAGTTTCCTTTAGCTTTGTACCTTAAAAATAATCACTGTTCAAAGATTTTCTCAGATAGTGAGTGAAATCACGCTTACACTGGCGTTGAATGCCATCCTATTGGGTCTTTAGAAATGACCATTTGGTTGGTTCATTCTTCATGTCTATTGTGTGTCGATTGTGATTGTGATATTGTTTGCACAAGAGGTAGCATTATGGTTTTTCATTGTTATTTCATTTTTGAAGGAACTATGTCGAGGGCTGACGGTGATGTTCTGTTTACGATTTCAGGAAATTATCCAAGAGCAGATCACTCGGGTGTTGCTGGAGAGGCTGATCGTCAATCGCCCACATCCTTGGGGCCTTCTCATCACCTTCATTGAGCTCATCAAGGTAATATTTCTTCTACCAATAGCTTCAGGTGAAATATTGAACTGTTAATCTGAGCTAATTTGAGCATGTGTTCAGTGGTGTTCGGTGGTATTTCCTTACTGCAATACTGAGTTTTGCATTTATACTTCAGAACCCACGATACAGCTTTTGGACACACAGCTTTACACGCTGTGCGCCAGAGATCGACAGGCTATTTGAGTCCGTGGCCCGCTCATGTATGACTTCTACGCTGAAGCCGAATGATGATGATCTGTCTGGAAGTCCTTTCAGCTGACGGCCTGAAGGGCTGACGTCAGATCCCATTTCATCAGGTCTGTATATACATTGATCGAAAAGGTGGGCAACCTTATTAAGACGACGGGGATAGTAAGAAATTTATTTACAGTTACGACCACAAGACCACGTATGTCGATCCCAGGCGCCACCGAAAAGGTCGTTGAAATTTCTTCCCCGCATCGAAGGCCAAGCCTGAGTCGAGTATGAATATTATGTGCTGAAGGTGTACGTAAGGTGTTATGTGTTGAGAACCTTTGGATTGTACAGGGTGTATCTGCCGGGAGTGATCATAGTCGTATTGTTTGATTGTTTCATTTATAGCGTAGCAGTTTCCTTGGATGAGCATCACGGCCAAATGGTCTGTAGGCCAGCTGTACATTGTTGTGCATTTCAAGATCATGGATTTCTATTCAATTTTTCTATGATTTGGTTTAGTACCAACCCAATTCTATCATCTCTCTATTGGTGAAGCTGTTATTAGGAAAATTGCTTCTACTTCTTTGAACTCATATTATTTTCTAATACGAAGAGGACCTGATTGAGAAGACTTCCTTTGGGAATCTAAAAATAGATATTTTGTTGAGTAATTTACATTGGGTACACACTCTTCTTTCATTTTTAACTGGACCCAATTTTTTCTAAAATGAGAATCCTGGAAGCGAACAAGGTGCACTGCGCATAATCGGACTGTGATCTTACTTTTATGTTTAATTTTAAGCCTCATTTTATTCTGACTTCCTGTGAGACCAAAAATGGAATTGAAATTATGACTTGATGAAGAATAATTGTTGAATTTGAGAACGAGAAATCAGAGAAGGATGTTAGGCCTGTACAATTATGATCAAAACTGAGTACGAAATTTTGAGTCTCTTTCATGAACAAGATTTAGGGTTTTCTTTATAAATGTGAAGGTTGAGGGAAAAACAACATTTACAACCTTGTATATAATACATGTGTGAAGTAGTACAGCAAACCAAAAAAACATTTTTTTATAAAGTCAAATGTTTAACTATATAGTATTGTATAAGTTACATTTTTACAAAGTCAATCGGGCTCTTCATGAGAGCAGTTTTGTCATCAACCTATAGCCAAATCTATAACTATATAGTATTGTTCAAAGTTAATCCATAAACTTCAATATTGGTTTCAATACAACACAAATCCTTCTTGGGATAAAAGTACTAAAATAGTTGGTTCATGAATTGTGTATCATTGTCAAATCACAATATCTTTATGTTCTAGTCAATTTCTTCCTCCAAGCGTCTCAAACATTCAAGAGCACCACTCTTGATTGTGATAGAGTAGATCATTTGGAAACCAAAGTGAACAAAGCGAAGTATTTTGCTCTTTCAATAGTAGCAACATTAATTTTTTCACACAAGTTGTAGTGAAGCAAATTGCTAATCGCTTGGATTTTGTCATGGTGCTCATTCCATGAAAAACTAGATCAGTGGCTCGTACTAAAAGCGCATCTGGTACAATAGAGAATATCTTGCTCGGTGATTACCAAATCATTCACCATATGCTTCTCTTTCATTTTTTTGATAATGAACTTGGCCAAGATGTTTGTGCCAAGATTCAAGGCTTTCAATGGTACTTTCTCAATAGGCTCTTCTATGACTGCAAGAGAAAAAGTTGTTTTGCTACAGGTTGATGACAAAACTGCTCTCATGAAGAGCCAATAAATGCCGTTTTCCTTGACGCCGTCCATGATTGTTTTGTCTCCAACGAAGAATGAGCAACCACTCATGTGGTGAAAAAATATTGATGCTTGAATGCACACCTCGCGAAGTTGAAAAAGGATTCCTTCCAAGCTTTAGAACATGCACCTCTTTGAAAACATTGACTATCTCTTGACCATCAACAATTGCCTTGAAAACTATATCTCCTGCTCCTTGTGCATATAGTAGTATACCTCCAATGCCTTCAACTAGCTGACACTTGGAAAGAGAAGTTGCGTTATAAAATAAAAGCACAGTGGTGTTTGCTCACATGCTTCGAGTAGCCCTTGTCAAGATACCAATTCTCATAACCAATGTGTGCCATAAAAGCTCGACAAGTGTGCTCTTTACAATTTGTTTGGATGCAATTCATGGGCCCATAGCTTGTACTAGGGGGTTTCAAATTGCACTTGGAGTCCTCCATTGAGACCTCCTTGGTTTTTTCCCGGTCGTTTCTTCATTCTAACTTCGATTCGGGTGTGCCATAGCTTTTCGGAAAGCTAACTTAATATCTACACATCCTCAAAAATCTCAAAGCAAATGACCAAAACCCTAGGACTGATTTACCAAAGACTAAGGCCCATCTTTCTACCGGAAGTGGAAAAAAAAACTTCATTCAACCCAAACTTCAAACATCCATAACTTTTGATTCACAATTTTGGAATCAAGAGTTTCTTGTGCCATTGGAAAGATCTACAAACATCTTATCTATTCCAAGAGTTTTATATTGCATGGACATTAAATGAGGGACTGATGGCCAAAAACCGAGGCCCTCTCATACAAAATGACAAAATACAAATTCGTTTGGATAATGCACTTATGTAAGTGCAAGAATATCTAATTCGGTGTTTTTAATGTGTTTTACTTGCATGTTATCTACAAGTCTATTATTCTTTTACAAAGAATTCATCATTCTTAGCAAGACAAAGCTTTTGACAACATTGAGTATTCAAGAGTAAATTTATTCCAAGATAGTAAGCTATACATGTTAAATATATTCTCGCATCCTATTGCTTTATTCTATTGAACACAAGGAGGTGCAAGATTATGCAAACATGAATCTACAATAATGGAGACATAGAGAGAAATTTTTTCTTGTCAAGAGTTTTTTCCTCTAACTCCCCAAGCATCCAGATATTGTACGATGGACAATTTTTATCCCTATTATCTCATCATCCATGCATTTTTTGGGGGTTGGTTTTTTACCATAAATTTGATCGGACGTTACCTTCATGTTTTGTATGATGGATAGAAAGATGATGGTTTAGAAAGATGATGGTTTGTGGAAATTTTATGCCTCATTTTGTTTTGTAGTGTTTCACCAAAAAATTCTAGAATCTTGGTGGAAATTTAATAGAAAAATGCCCCTTAAAAAGGCAACTCATAAAATTAAGCATGATTTTAAAAAAGAAAAATCATTACACTTAGAATATTACATTTCAACGAATCAAAATAAATTTCATCCTCAAATTGTCAATATTTTATTTGTAACTGAATTACAAAATAATTTCGAATTTTGGCTTTCAAAATTTATAGAAAAATACTAGTGATTGCAATCAATAGATCTAAGTGTAATGGATAGAATCCAAAATTCATAACGTACAACTTTTGTTTGTATATTATTTCAAAATGTTCCTATTAGTTGCATTTTATAATACATCGTTGCAAAACTGTTGAATTCAGAGGAAGTCCCTGGCATTTAGGAGTTAAACTATAGGTGAATTGTAGCTAATGGAAGGAACAAGAAAATGCAGTTACTTGAGATCTTGGATCTACATCCTCATACTGTATGCTAAGCAATGTATTCTTACAACAATCTGCAAGGAGTGCAAAGTAAAATTTCGAAGTTAGGTAAGAAGTGGCAAACAAATTGAGTAGTAGTGTCTCTCTGCTTTCATGGCGGTTTTCTTCGAAACTTTAGTTCGTCAATAGGGAAAATTTCATTCATGTAGAAGACTGAATGATGCATATTAAGATGAAAAAGTAAATTGTTCATTTGACTCATGTAACTCAAAATTTTAGTTTTGAACTTGTACTTAGTTTTGATTGTCACAATAGTGTATTGAAATTTTGATCTCTTTTATGTATTGTTAATTGTGCGAAGGTTTTTTCTTTCTAGTTTACTAAATTATTGCACAAATCATGCACTCAAGGGTGGTTGTTGGTCACTTTCTACCTTTCAAACATTGTTAATCCCTGGAGTTCATATGATAGGCTCATTTGACAAATGAGTAATAAAATGTTTGGTGGATAACAAAAATAGAGTTTAATACAAAATAAAGGTGCGAATGTTGATGCATAGATCATATTTGTGCTATTGGATTTATTATATTTTTATTAACATTTTTAAGATAACATTTCTAAGAATTTCTCTGAAATTCATTTAATAATGCCTAAATCAACATGTTTTAATCAAAGTTTGATGTAATAAGTTTGGAATAATAGACACTCTGAGATGATTTCCATTGTTTGATTCTACTTGTTTGGAAAAATATTTGGGTATCTCTCTTCTTTTTGAGTTAAATATGAAATTCTTTTTTTTTTCATTTTCATCTCAAATATATTATATTCTGAAAATCCATATGTAGAAATGGTTGTCAATTTTAACCAAGAAAAATTTAGAAATAAAAAATTTATATTGTAAAAAATGGTTGTGAAATACAACCAAGAAAACTTTAGGATTGAAGATCTATATTGTAGAAATGGTTGTCAAGTATAACCAAGAGTATGTTTAGAAGGTGGTTGTTGGTGCTCCAAAAGAGTTAAGGACTGGTAATGTGTAGGCAAAATTTCTTTATTAGAACATACCAAACATATTTCAAAGAATGAAATTCATTAATGAAACCAAGGAAAGAGATATAATTCTTTAGCAATTTAGTAAAGAACATCCTTTCTGAATAGATCACTATAGACACTTTATAATGCCTATTTACCCAACTTCCATCCAAAAATGTCACTAAAAATTACGTTGCATATATATAATCGTAGCATAAGCTGTTGTAGTTGTTTTGCATTGATTATTCTTCATATATGCACTATTGGTCTTGCTAAAGAACCTCATAGAAGTTACTTACTATGAAGTTTTCTTGATTAAAGGGTTAAGGCCAAGCGTTCAATTTTTCATCATGCACTATTTGCAATGTTGATTTTTTCACAACAAATTTTATAGGCAGTTTGCTTCGTTAATATGTGATCCGATTACAAACGGGATAATTTGAATTATTTTTATGCCTCATATTATGTTACAATAAATCACTAAAAATTTATGAAATGTTGGTTCAATACTCAAAGTGCTCATGGAAAATCACCTCAAAATAAAGAAACTAGAATTCTCCAATTACAAAAGTATGTTGAATTTTAAGTTAAAAATATTGGTACAAAATATTAATGATAGTAATTGGAGAACTGAAATTTTGGATAAAATTCAAATTCATGATGTACAACTTTTGTTCATACATAACATCAAATAAGGAATAATTGCAATTGACCGAGTGCGTTGTTTGATGGCCATCTTAGTCTCAAATTTGTTGAAATTGAAAATTTTAACCCCCTGAGCTTTTCAGTTTCATTGATTCGAAAATGAGACACCAAAATCATTAAAATCAAAGTTCCGAATGAGTTATTGTGTAAGCAAATAAATGTGCAATATTTTTTTATTACTATGTAACATAAAATCTAATCCAAACATTTAATTTTATATTAAATAAACACGTATACTACAAACTACACCTTCTTTACATTTTCCTATTTCAATGAAGGTTTTTTATTTCACTACTCCCTCCACATTTTAAGTCACTTTGGAATTTTTTTTCTTTACGCATAAAATATTCCCAAAAACCATAGTGAGAGAAGAATATTTTTGAGCCATAGAGATTTTGTGGAACAATATTTGAGAAAAGAAGAAATTTTGATGTAGAAAGAAATCCCGAAGACTGCAGTAGGAAAAAACAAATAATGTAGCCATCAAAATTTGGTCCAAAAGACATTTGGAAAAATTTGAAAAGAAATTATTCATGTAGAAAAAGCCTGTGTAATCCATTGTCAAAAAAATATTTGAAAAAAAATATGTTGGACATAGAAAAAAATTCCCAAAGTCAACTATAAAAGAAATGAGATCGCAGCCATGGCTGCGATTGAAAATTTAGTTAGAAAATAGTTTCGGAAAAATTTGAAAAAAATCATACATGTAGAAAAAGGCTTGCATCATCTATTTGTGAAAAAAAAATATGAAATTTTTTTGGGGATATAGGAAGAAATTCCTCAAACACTCCAGTGGTTTAAGTAAAAAACATTTACACACATGTACATGTGCAATTGCTTGTGGTGTGGTCGATGAGGTGATACCTTTGGAATGAGGAGGTCGAGGGTTCAAATCTGGTTGTCGGCAAGTGAAGGCCTAAGTAGTGGTGGTGGTGGGGCCTTCAAGGGGTTGATGGTTGAGAGTTTTTGAAGAATAGAAATCATGTGGAATAGTTTATTTATTTATTTATCCCAAATTGACAACAAATATTTTGTGTAGAAACAACACGGAATTAGTGGTTTATAAAAGTATTAAATCCGTGCGAAAACAATATATAATTCAATTAATATACGGAAGTTGCACGACATTCGTTTATAACAATATACTATTATAAACGCACATAAGTCGTGAATGTTTCGATCGCACGTAATCCGTGCAATGGTAGTACAAATCTATGAATTCATAGAATCAATGCAATTTATGTTGAGAAATCGTCCTCCTCCTAGTTCAAGATGCACTTGTGCATCTACTCAAAGTGTGTAGTTTGAGGCACAACTGTGATAGTCTCATAGATCCACTTCAATTCTCCTAATTTCTAACTATTGACTTTGCAATGTTCGTTCCTCATAGACAACAATAATCTCTTCAAGGTAGGTGGATCTCCATATTCTAATGTCCTTGCCACTATCACATGTGTCCCTGCAGATGGAATGGCATCTCGATGTACTTTACCCTCCAAAATAGTAGAAACCTCTTGATATGTTTAGTTTCCATCTTCTCTCAAATAACAATACTTCTTTCCCTCACGATCATAGTATATACCGTCATCTCCGAAAGTTATGTGTTGTTTTCTCAAAACCCTATCAACATGCAAAATTTGACAACCTCTGAAGATGTAGTTCAAACTATTTCTTTGTACATTAATTTGAAGCAATTTTCATTTGAATTGTCTCTTATATTATAAAATTCTAAAATCAGCATGCCAATGTTTGAATTTTAGCTTCTAATTCCAAATTTAACTTTCTTTGTAGTTTTGGATTTCAAAATTTGCAATTTTTATTTGAATTCGCTCCTCATAGTAAAATTTGCTAAATATAGAGGGTATGTGCTTCAATTTCAACCCAAACACAAATTTCAACCTTCCTTGTAGTTGAACTTGCTAAATATAGCACATAGATGTTTGAATTTTCAACCCCAAATATAAATTTGATATTTTCTATAGTTGGGAATTTTAAATTATATAATTTTCATTTGAATTGGCCCGCTATAGCAAAAGTTGCTAGATGTAGCATGTAAATGTTTCAATTTTAAATCGTGAACACAAATGTTCTTGTAGCTTGGGGTTTCAAATTGTGCAATTTTGATTAGAATTGGCTTTCTCTAACAAAGTTTCTAAATTTAGCATTTGTCGATTATTTGGCTTTTGAAATTCAAGATGGACATGTGGCAACGGGTGATGGATGCAGTCAACATTCCAGAATGGATGAGGAAACTGACAAGAGTAGTTTTAGCCGCATTTTCGATAATAGGGTTTATGATGCATTGTGGAATGCAAATGATACCGTCTCAAAATATGGAAAGAACACTGTGCGGACGATGAAGCTTTTAGCAAGTAATTCTCAGGGTTGAATTGTTCGTTGGCCGTTGTGGTCCATTTGCAAAAAACAGGAAGCGACAAGTATCTATTTGTTGGTGAATATGTGCAGATGGAGTTACAAAATTGGCTACAGGCAAACAACATGTCATAGCTCTTCTAGACATAGCACGAGTCATTCATCAAGACGGAAAGAAATGAAAGGCGAGTATGCAATAATTTGGAGGGTGTAGATCGAAGGATGTCCCGGAATACTACATCTCATGGAATTGTGGCAAAGTTATTTAACGAGCATCACAGGCAAGTTGAGCTTCCAAAAATAGAACCCAAAAGGAATTCAATGACAATGAAGATTCCACATGCTGCAGTTATTCGGTTTGCACCATTTTATGTCATAAAGAATGAAGGGCACTCAATATTGGTTGAATGGTGGAACACTTTGACACATATTGAACATGGATAACAATTATGAAAAGAACATAGCCAATCAATTGTTATAGTGCAAGCCATCAGAGACGGAGGTCGCTCAAGCCTTCCGGCTTGCACGATTTAGGAAGAAGCGGACAATGGCTTGTATGGATGTTGCTGCCACATTATGCACACAGCATGATGCTAGACAACTTTACAATGATATTTCTTCAGACAACATCATGTTCCACTTTTTCAACGATGACTACATTGTGTACATTGGAGTGTGCAATTGGGTCATGACTCATGACTGTTGTAGCTACACAACCACCGAAATTATTGTACGTGTTCACAAGTGCAAGTGACATCACAGATGCTTTAGCAAAGACGTGGTGGCTAGATCTCAAGATATCGTATTTGCACAAAAAAGATTTAGGTGTGGAAATAATTCCAAGTTTATCACGTGCATCAGAGGAGTATGCGGTCTGCAAAATAGATCAACGAATCAACAATGAATGCATGTCCGAAGAGTATTGGAAGTTGAACATGGAAACAAAAAGTATGGGCAAGTATAGCGAGCAAGATTTGAAATTGGCGTTTCACGTGTATTTGGTCCGGCTTTGTCGTCAAGGTTCTGTGAACACTGGCGGTTTCGCTCACATCATCAATGCTTTTAGCAGCAAGTTTAATTAGCCAATGCCGGATGAACACTTCCGACATTCATATGAGTAGTTGAGCGTCCTATAATACTATATAGAACTATAGAAGTATATTGAATATATAGGAGTAAAGAGGTACAACGTAGACTATATAGTATCTATGCAACACCTGTTAGGGACATGAAAACTAGAGACAAGAAGTATAATGATCTAGATTGAGAATTGGAACAAGATACTAGACAAAAAGGTCTAGAATAGACCACTACAGATGAGTTGTTGAAACTGAGGATCTCGTCAACCTCAATTCCTATTTATACTACAATTTAGAGGCCTATGGAAGGTTCTAGAAGACTATGGAAGGTTCTAGAAGACTATGAAATGTTCTAGAAGATTATGGAATGTTGTAAAAGACTATGAAAGGTTCTAGAAGGTTCTAAAGACTATAGAATGTTCTAGAAGGTTCTAAGGGCTATGTCTGTGACATCACCCTCTCATCTAGCCACGAATTCCGAGAGGAGCAATCTGTCAAAAATAGTTAGAGACAAATGTTGTTCTATAGTGATCCTCCCCCTCTATACTTCGCGTAGAAGTTATGGATAGTTAGGTAGTGGCTTGTCAGGGTAGACTCGATGAAAGTCTTGTATCTTTTGAGGCGCATTGCTCAAATGTGCTGCCAGTTCTCACGTATGTTCCTTGATGTCATATCCATGCCTAAGTATGAGATATTCCAACTTGCTCCATCGGCGCCGAGAATCAAACACTTTTTCTACTTCAAATTCTTCGTGGCTATCAACGTCAATGCAACGCGGCGGTGGCTACGTGCCTCCCGATATATTAGACGCTTTTTAAGGTTCGAAGAGCAAGACATAGAAATCTAGATGTACCTTTACAGATGCTATTAGCTCCAACAGATAAGCAACTGGATTGATTTGTTGTTGAATTAGAAATGATCCTAATCGTTGTTAGTCCAATTTGTCACACGGACAAGTATTTTGAATGTTGCGCCAAAGAAGTCATACTTTATCGCCAACTTCGAAAGAAGGTGATTCTTTTCAAAGTTTGTCTGCATATTCTTCATAGGAATTTTGAGCTTTTTGTAAATGAAGTTTTATTGTCGCTTGTAGTTGTGATAGTCGTGTTACAAAGTCGTCAGCAATAGGGTTGTCGTCTTTTCACAAACTCAACATATCAAACTTTCGATGGTATTCATAGTTCGCATAAAATGGCGTATGTTGAGTCGATGCATGAATAATGTTGTTATACGCAAACTCCGCTAATGGTAAATATGAAGTCCAATCGTCTTATTGATAGTTGATGTTGCCAACCCAAATACTCCTCCAATACTTGATTTACACGCTTCGTTTGACCAACAATTTGAAGATGAAAAACAAAGGAAACGTTAATCTTTACCTTCAAGATTTCAAAGAGGGATCTCCAAAACTTTGATACAAATTGTGGTCCGCGATTTGATATGATGTCATCTGGTAATCCATGATATCCATAAATGTTGTCGAGAAATAGTCTTGGTGTTTCTTCTCCAGTAATTGTCTTCTTGGAGGGAATAAAATGTGCCATTTTTATGAATCGATCAACAATTACGGATATGGTATCAAAAGTGTTTGATGGTGGTAAGTTGGTGATGAAATCCATAGGAATAGAAGACCACGGCTACTTTGGAATAGATAATGGTTGCAAAAGTCCATACAGAAGATATTGAAGGTTCTTTGATCTAGAACAAGTGTCACAAGAGAGTACAAAGTCTTTAATGGCCATCCACATGTGGGGCCACCAAAAATCTTGAGAAATGAGTTCTAACGTCTTGTTGAACGGAAAATGTCCGACACCTCGAAAATCATGACGGGCTTGGAGAACTTGAAGCCATATAGAGTCTTCAAGAATATTCAAGCGCTCCTCAAAATACAAGAGGTCATCTACAAACGTGAATCTCTCGCGATCATTGTTAGATCGACGATTGATGTCAAGAACAAAAGTGTTCAAAGCTGATGTTGCACAAACTTGATCAAGAAATAATGAGTCAACTGGCATTGTCATTGTTGCTCCACGAAGTCAAAGTTGCTCGGCTTTAAGAAGGGTCATTCTTTGTTGATCATATGCTACTTCTCCTTGTCTTGGTGCAAGATATGACCTCGGCGACAAGGCATGAAATAATCTTTGTTATTTTTCGGGTCAATATGTGATGACAAAGTTGAAGTGAGATAATAACGTATTCCAACAAGCTTGGCGACGATTTAAATCACGAGCACACATGAAATATTCGAGATTCTTGTGATCTATATATACTGTCAGTTGATGTGAAGTGCCCTCAAGAAAGTGGCACCATTTCTAAAAGGAGTCCACAATGGGAAGAAATTCTTTGTGATGGATCTCGTAATTGATTTCCGCCGCTGAGAATTTTCTCGAGTAAAATGCGATTAGATGGAGTTTCTCGTCTTTCTCCATTTGTGATAATACTCTTCCCAATGCAAAATTTGAAATGTCTGTCTCCATATAGAAGGCTTTTGAAAAGTCGAGATGGATCAAAATTGGAGCTATCGTAAAGACATTCTTCAGATTTTGGAAAGTTTTCTCTACTTCAGGCCCCCATTCTAGTTTGTCTTTGCATGTTAATCTAGTCAATGGAGTAGCTACTTGGGAGTAGTTCAACTTGAAAATTCGATAGAAATTGGCAAATCCTAGGAAACATTGTACGTCTCGTACCATTCGAGGAGTACTCCAATCCGTGTTTGCTTGAGTTGTTTTAGGATCCATCATCAAACCTTCATTGGAAATAATATATCCAACGAACTCGACTCGTGGTTGATGAAACACACATTTCTCCAATTTTGCATACAGTCGAGCATCTCAGAGCTTTTGTAACACAAGTTTCACATGTTTTTCATCTTCTTCCACATTCATAGAAAAAATAAGAATATCGCCCAGATAACATACATCAAACTTATCTAGAAATTTTCGAAAGACGTCGTTCATCAAATATTGAAAGATAGCTGGTACATTGGTAAGTCCAAAAGGCATGACATTGTGTTCAAAATGTCCATACCTTTTTCGGAATGCAATTTTCCACTCATCCCCTTCCTTCACGCGTACTAAATTGTAAGCTTCTCGTAGATCAATCTTAGTATAAATCTTTATTTGTCGGAGTTGATCAAGAAGTCGAGATATCAATGGCATCTGATATCGATTCTTTACTGGAACCTTGTTTAAGCCACGGTAATCGACGCACATTCACAAAGATCCATCTTTCTTCTTCACAAGAAGTATTGGTGCTTCAGCAAGAGATTTGGAATGTCGGATGAATTTTTTGGCAAGATTTTTTGTAGTATGCACCTTCAAGCACGTTCTATAAAAGGTTGTAAATTGCTCCAAAGGGCGGTTGAGTGCTTTTTTGTAGATCAATGATAGAATCATATGGACGATGCTTAGGTAAAATGTTGGCATTTTTCTTTTCGAGAACATTTTGACATTCTTGATATTGAATTGGAATACTTGATGTAGACGTTGCTTCATGGGTTGCATATATAGCAAATGGAGTACCGTGCTTTGCAGCTCTTATAAACGCTCTGGCTCCTACAACTAATGGTTTTGAACGTAAAGGTTTGGGTTTGGCGGGGATTCTAGGTTGAACGTTATTGGGAAATGATTTGATTTTTAGGTTAATCCAATCTATATCAAGGTTATATTTTCTAACCCAAGATAATTCTAATATGACTTAGCTAGTAGAGGTTTTGATGATATTAAAAACAAAAAATTGTTGTGTCCTTCTAACTCTATTTTAAAAAGAATGGTTTCATGAGTGACATGTCCAGAGGTAAGGTCGACCATCTATAACTTCTACTGGGACTCAATACAATATCGTTACTAGAGGAATTTTGTAAAGTTTTGTAAAGTCTTCTTGGATAAAGCAAGCAGACTAGCAGAGGCTCGTGAATCTATGGAAGCCGATGTTTGAAGGTTCAAAGAACTAAAAGAGAATGGAATATTAAAACAACGAAAGGGATCATCGCAAAGAAAGAGACCTTGTAATTTGAATTCGTCCAATTAGCACGTCTTCTACTGTGGTTGAGTCTCTTGGTTTTTTAGACGTTGATCTCTTGTTGTAGTTGCGCTTTTGTCTTGAAAGTTTGGCGGTGAGGCCTTTTCGGGCAATTGTCAACTTTATGTCTAGTTCTCCACAATAAAGGCATAGGTTTTCTTCAAAACGACCCTTCTTTTTTTGCGGTGTGAAAGGTCTAAATCGAGTAGCGCCAATTTGTATGTCTTCCAATCCTGCATGAGTAGGTGAAACTTTTGTTGAAGTTGTTGTGTAAGAAGAAGTTGAGTATGGTCTTGATGAAGTCCAAGAAATTTTATCTTGACGTCTTTGAAACAATCGATTATCGCACTTCACAGCTTGACTTATTGCCTCATTAAGTGTCTTAGGATTGGACAAGGATAATAGCAAGTCTTTCACGTCATCTCCTAATCCCAATGGAATTGACTTATGAGCGCTTCTTCATCCCAATTAATGTCACATGCTAGTTGTCTAAAATCGGATGCATACACCGATGCACGTCGTGATCCTTGAACCAAAGAAAAAATCTTGGTGGTTGCCCAATAGATTTTGTCATATTCTCCAAAAGCTTCTCCAAATGTTGTTAAGAACACCTCGAAAGTGTTCAAAATGGACGATCTTTTTTCAAGTAAGGAGACAAATCAAGATAGAGCTTGTTCCATAAGCAAAGTCCCAACTAGGCCCACTCTTGGTTTGTCTGTTGGATATCCTTGTGGTTGGAGAAACACAACAAGTTGGATTTGATTGACAAATCCTCGAATCTTTGAAGGCCTACCATTGAACTTCACCGGAAGGCTAACTCTTCGCTCCTTGAATCTTGACATGTCCAGGTTTTGGGGAGGTAGATTCTTCATTTGAGTTGGAAACATGGTTGTCTCCATAGATGAAAAACCGTGGCTACTTGTGCTTGGCATAGTTTGAAACTTTGAGTTCCCCGTTTGTTGTTGAGATTGGTGACAAAATTTTCAATGTGGTTGGTTCTCAAAGTCAAGGTCTCGATGGCTTTTAGAATTGTGTCAAGCTTGGTATCAGAAAAATTTGCTAGACTGTTATCTACACCTTATGACAGCTTGGATTTGCTCTAAAGAAATTTGTAAACTCTATGTGAGACAAGAGACGATTTAAAGGTGGATAATCCACATCCCTTAAAATGTTTGATACTTTCTAGGCAGAGGGGTAATCCACTCTTAATCAACAAAAAAAATCTAAACATGAAACAACACTAGTTTAAAGGGGGTAATCCGTGTTAGAGAACTAGAACAAGGCTAGTTGCTCTTGTAATAGTTTAGAAGGGATTGCTAGGAGCTAATTAGCTACCGGGAGGGAATAAGAAGTGTGGGGTGAAAGAGAGAGCTTTGTGTGGTGTTGTCTTAGTGTTGTAGAGAAGAGGGGTGCCCGGTTATCCCATATGGATTGCAAGTGGTACCTCCCCTTGTACAATACATAAGGGCAAGTGTCCATGAATAAAGATCATCTCTTCCTACGCATTCTATGTGTACGTGTGCCTTGAGCAATCGTTTCTCTAACCTCTAATAGGTTATGGGCCCACTCATGCTTGTTGCATGAGAGTTTTGATTGCATTTAGGCGTTATTTGAGGTCGTTGTTGGAGCGTTGATTTTGAGTGTTTGGGAGCGATTGCAAGCTTCGAGGAGCGCTCTTGTTGTGTGGAGGTGTGCACGAGGTGAAGCTCTCTTTTCGTGCTTCCTTGGAGGGCTCATTTTATTCTCTTTGGAGCGAGAAGTGTCATTTGGAGCATTTGGAGCCATTTGGAGCTATTTGGAGCATTTAGAGCATTTAGAGCATTTGTGAGCAATCCATCGTATTGTTTGAGTGAAAGGGCTGAAATTCTTCATAGGAGCACTCTCTATGGTCTAATTCTACCCTTGATCTCTTCCTTGTTGCTTCCAATTGCCTCTTTGTGATTAGAAATTCATTTCGTGCAAATTAGAGTCAATTTCAATGCAAGTAGGGTATTGAGGGGCTATTTTGAGTCCATGAGTATTGGATGAGGGCTTTTGAGTGACACAAAGGTGTCTTGTATGTGCATTGAGTGATAAGTGACACGAAGGTGTCAATTCGAGGTAATCGAAGTCGTTTAGTGCACGATTGAGTGATTTGAGGTGTTGTGATTAACATCTTGCAATCTTTAAGTGAGGACCTTCATATTTGAGTGTAAGAAGGTGTGGGTGAGGCACGAAGGTGCTATTCTAGTGTTTGGGGTGTTTAAAAGCCATTGAGTGCACAAAGGTGCAATAGTTAAGGAATTTAGAGAGCTCATTTGGTAAGGAGAGATTGTTAAGTGAGCATTATGGCATCTTTTGAGGGTGAGGGTCCCAAGGTCGTAGATAAGTTTGATGGGGTAAATTTCCACTTGTGGAAATTCAAAATGGAGATGGTTATGGCCGAGAAGGACTTGTGGGAGATTGTGGATGGGAGTGAGGAGCCCCCATTCTCTTCATCGGACCCCAAGGTCATGCAAGCATACAAGAGGAGGGAGAAGAAGGCCTTTGCAATTTTGGTGCTCAACCTCTTCGATTCGCAACTTGCACACATCCGATCGTGCAAGACACCCGCGGAAGCTTGGAGGAAGCTTTGCAACATTCATGAGGCAAAGACTTTGGCCAACATTCTCTTCTTGACGCGCAAATTTTTCACCATCAAGATGGACGAAGACGATGACATGTTGGCGCACATCAACAAGGTCAAAGCTCTCGCGGATCAACTCAACGGTTGCGACATCAACATCACGGATGGAGATATTGTCATGACGCTTTTGGAGAGCCTTCCACCATCCTACGAGTACCTTATTGTGGCGTTGGAGTCAAAGCCAATTCCCGAGCTCACTCTCGATTTCGTGACTTCAAGATTATTGCATGAGCTCTCGCGGCGAAAGGAGA
>CAXARX010000663.1:0-20600 GCA_963971425.1 Bryoerythrophyllum caledonicum | reverse complement strand
AAAAGCAAAAGAAAAAGCAAAAGCAGGATGATAAGTAGATAGGGTTTTCGCTATCAACTCTTTATCTGTAACTTTGTCACCACAAAGACGTAATGGAGCAATTATGCGGTGCGATTTGGTACTGAATGAAAGAAAATCACGAAAATCAAGAACAGAAAGAACAATCCAATCATTGTGAGTTGGAGGAAGAAAGATGGTTTGCTCATGATGAAATCGAGCGTCGAGTTGGTTCCACAAGTCCGCCGGGTGATCAACTTGAATGCATTGTTGTGGAAGAAAGATGTCAAGGTGAAGTGCTTGTTCATGTTTGAAGCGGGATTGGAGTTGTGACCATAGCTCCGCCGGCGTGCTGATTTGAATGTACTGTTGACGTAGTGATGGGTCCAGGTGTCGACGGATGATCATGAGCGCCTGCATCTTCCGTGGTGTCGGTAGTTCGGCAGCAGTGTCTTTATCAAGTGTGTCGTCAAGCTCCTCAGCACACAGGTAAGTAATCATGTCATTATTCCATTCAAGGAAATTATTCCCGTCGGGTTCAAGGGCGTCGAACATGAGTGACTGCGTCCGGGTTTCTCTAACTGTTGTAGCCATGATGACGGGGTTGGACATTTGAAAGAAAGAGAGTCTACAACATTGGTAAAGATATTAATAATGAAAAACTTAAAAAGCAAAACATGGAGTTTTGATAACCTAATCGGAAAAGCATGGGACAGTCTAAACAAAAATCTGCATACGGAGGGAGTGGAGAAGTTGCGTAAAAAGCAAAGATCTGCACACAAAAGAGAGTGGAGAAGTTGCGTGAAAAAAAAAAATCTGCACACAAAAGCAGTGGAGAAGCTTGCGGAAAAGAGAAAAATCTGCACACAATGAGGGTGGACAGTCTTGATAGAAGCGCTCCTTTTTCTAATCTATGAAGAGAATCAGCTATGGTGATATGTGTGAAGAATAGAGAGAAAGAGAGTAAAAAAATTCAAATCGGACAGTGGGGAGAGACTTCGTGCTGATAACGTGTTGAGAGGAGAAGCAGACACAAGGAAATGAAAAATGAAAGAAGTGAGTAGAACCTCGAGCCTTCTCCTTTTATACTACTCCAGGGTGGTTGGAGGTGGGTATATGAGTAAAGACGGCGCAGTTAATAACTGCGCCTTAACTACAGTGTAACTACCAGATCGGGTAGGTGAGGTATTGATTACTCTAAGTCAACTCCAGTTACCCGGGAGTGCTACTGTTTCTAGAAGCTTCGAGGCCGCATGTCTCTCTATCACAACAGTTCCTACAACTCCTTTTGCATTATTTTGGTAATATCTAAATCAATTAGAATTAAACAATCATTTGATTCTTGCCTCAAGTTCCCAATTAATTCCTTCTATTCTTGTTCCTCATGATGCACCAACCCTAACGGCCGCTTCACACTATGGCCAATTTCTACCAATGAGATTGCAAGAAACCATGAGTTTGGCCTCTCGACTTTTTATACTACAAAGCAAATTCCAAAGTTCATTGATCTCTTCAATGCCTACATGGCACCACTTAGTTGACTAAAGTGACGGTATCTTGATCCAAGTTTGGGTTTCAGCAAAAGTGGAGACCCAAACTTTGATTGAGAGTCCGTTGATTTATTTTTCATTAAAAAATAAATTACCTATTTTCAGTTTATTTCCTTTGGCCTCTCGATAGAATTTGGGCACTCAATCTCCACAGCCTATCGATTTAGTCGGCCATAGTGCGAGGCCCTAAGTATATAATCCTTACGATGCTAATGGTGGTATTCCTAAGGGTCTTAAGAATCACTTTTAGACTCGATTAACTATGCTAAAATTAATTTTATCGCCAAGTGCGAATATGCATTAGGTCAATAGAATTAAAAATAAAAATAAAAAAGTAATCTTCCAAAATACGATCCTACGTCTGACACTATTCACATTTGTATATCAGGCAACGAATCCCGTTAGATTCCTACAGATTCCTCTAGATTCCCGCGCAGTAGAATCTAAGGAGCATTCAACACGCTCTCTCCGGGACCACGCTTGCAGGGCAGGATCTCGTGCCTCCAACCTCGCAACTCTCGTCTTTCTCCCCGTGACCGACTAATGCAACATTGCCACTATATATAAACAACTTGCAGCGCATTTAAATATAAACGTGTCAATAATAATACTATTCTACAAAGACTCCTTTCCCGTTGTTGGTTCCGCCTCCACTACGGCAGCCACTGCGTCGTGACGGTCGGCGTGTTGTTTCAGATCCGACGCCACCTTACTTCGGAAGATTTTGTTATTGCGGGGAGTCATGGCGTCCGGGAGTAGCAGTAACGGCTTCAATGGAGTAGAAGGTTTAGTGTCTCAGTCTAGTGGATCTCAGCCGGCGCGTGGGACGGCGTCCAAATATGATTTCGTGAAGGTGAGTTCTCTTTTCTACTCCCTCCCTCCTAAAAGAATTGTTGCATTTCTGATTTCTACAATATCTTGTCCCATATTTTATAATTCAAAAGTCAGTCCTGTCCACGTCAAGGAGGGCGGATTGTGAGAGTGACACAAAGAAGATGAACCGTTTTTGAGTGACTAGACCGCCTTTTTTTGGGGGGGAAATCCTATTGATAATTTGAAAATTCGAAACACTAGTGCATTTGATTTCCGAACAGAGGACTCGTACAGTATCTCTCAAGAATGTTGGTGTTTCTTTTTGAATCTGTTTCCAGATGTCGGTTGAAGGACTTTGAGAGAGAGAGGCCTTCCGTGCGAAATTTAGAATTCGACTTTGAGTACTCTGTTTTTGTTTAATGAGAATGTTGACCGTTGGTGTGGGAATGTATAATGCAGGTGAAGGTGTGGTTGGGGAGCAATGCAGATCATTATTACATCTTGTCACGCTTCCTCATCAGTCGTATGTTGCTTGTCACCAAGGTACTATTACTAGTCTGAATTCTTAACCTCGATCTAAGGGTTATTGGAAAACGTTTGAGCGTTTGATTATTGGAAAACGTGATTTGAAATGGAAGGTTCCGTTTTTTCGGAAACCCGACCTGATCGTGGGAATGTAATAGAGTTTTGGTTTTTCTTGTATCTGATGAGGTATTCTTATAAGAAAATGAGTTATAATTTGTGGTGTACTAAGAAATACCAGGAATTTGATTACTTCAGATACCGAATCATGTTGCAATCAAAATTCGCTGGAGCTTAAGAAACTGCTCATTGACAACAGTTTACTTGATGTGTAAGTTCATATCTTTGAAATCTCAGGTGGTGGAATTCTATCAGTGAGTTCAAATTCTCTGATGAAATTTTCTTTGTATTCTTTGACTCTTTTTCCACTCATTGTGTGACAGTAGGAAGCACAATCAAGTTTGGGAACTTGGACCAGCAATTTAGACCCTTTCTATTTTGAAATCATTCGGTTATGATCTCTTGGTTGTTATGTCTGTTTTAGAGGCTCTGACCAATATAGAAATATTTCATTACTTTTTTGATAAGTTGCTATCGTTAAGTGCCAATTTTGATCTATCAATCCGTAAAGTAGAGGTCGATTTTTTTTGCTCATGGAGCGGTGGAGAGCACAATGTATAGGTTTGAAGTCAAGGTTTTTCTTGGAATTGTACCCTGATTTGTTTCCGTGTTTTGGTGTTGACAGCTCGCAGTCTGACTTGGAGGCAAATTTGTTCAAGGTATGGTGAACTCATTGTGATGAAGAAACTAAATTTTGTATAAATTTTCCAAATGGGTTTGGACTTCACTGTTAAGATTTTGGTCCTAAAAAACTGGTCTTTGTGACTTCAATGTCTGAAACGGTTTTATTTTACTTTTATCACAAGTAACTTTTTTTTCCTTAGCTGTTCTTGAACTAGCATGTTATGAATCTGTGCAGTTGATGGAGCGACGTGGCTATGGCTCTGAATACATTGAGCGGTACAAATGATGACCAGGTTTGCCTCCATTCATTCATAGACTAATAATTGTCATCCGTTGCAATTCCGTGCCTAGGGCCTCTTTTTTAAACACGACAACCCATTATCTCAATAGATTCCCCATTTACGTTTACAAACTTATTAACAGAAAGTTATAAAAACATTAACCCCTAAAGAATTGTAATGCTAATTTTTATTTTTTTTTAGTTTCAACTAGTACAGCCTTTGTCGGTTGGCTCAAAATGTCTCCCTTGCATAGGATTGAATTAATATTACCCTACGCACGAGTCGGATTCGGCAAAAATTAATTGAAATTGAAATTGCCTAAATTCAATAGTGGTATTAAGTTTCAACAAGAATGGTATTAAGTTTCAACAATAAGGAGAGATGTCATAAAGCCAAATATACATTGAGTGACTTGTCGAAATTTGGATAAAAAAGAAAAAGGGGTGCCGGAGTCACGCCCTATTAAAAAAATAATTATTTTGGCAAGTGACTGCCGAAACCGGCCACTGCATACGGTGGTTCAATAGAAGTGGTAGTAGTTGCAAATCTCATTTACCTTTATTGGTAGCCATAAATACTTAAAAATTCCATAACTTTTGAAATGTAGTTCCAACCGCCACGAAATCCTTGCACCCCTCCTCGTTGAGCAACAATATCACTTGGGCCCTTGGCAGACACTTGGTCCATAATATCTCAAGTTTCTAAACAAAACAAACAAAGACTACCAAAACTGAAAATGTTGAGGGACCAGTACTTTTTTTTGTGTGGCCAAATGTCAGCTCCTCGTCCTCTTCAAATTGGAGTATTTTGGGAGGGACATGTGTCAGGGGTTGAAATCTTCGACATTTTGGCAGAAAAAAATGCCATGATGTGGACCTAATTGAGCTGGCGTGCAATAGATTTTGTTTGGAACTATCCTTTTGTGCATGTGTGTATGGTCTGTATTGTTTTACACATGTTACTTTGATAGTGTTCAATATAACATGAAGATAATGCCAAAAACACTAACATTAAGGTAACACCATTTGTGGTTATATAATATTTAACTTAATGTGAAGAGTGTGCTAACGAAGTAATGAGCCCAAGCTTCTATTAAACTCTTATTAAGCTCTCAACTCAATGTTTTCTCTTTTCCAATAGGTTTCATCATCAAAGGGTGCCATTGATTATTCTTGTGTGCGGTACCGCGTGTGTTGGAAAATCCACCATAGCTACCCAACTTGCCCAACGCCTCAATCTACCCAACGTTTTGCAGGTTTGTTTATTTGGCCTAATCTCATTGAATGTATTACTCCCTTGTCCAAAACTATCTTTCCTAGTGTTTCGCATTTTTCAAACTTAATGTTGTTTTTTCTTTTTTCTTTTGTTTTTCTTTTGCTCTCCAAAAGATGGTTGTCTTAGTACTTGAAAAATGGTCTAGGACAAATATGTTGGGAAAAAAATGCCGAAAACTAGGAGAATAATTCCGGACTGAGAAATCTCTACTTAATCTGCTAGATTGTAAAATTTGTTGATTTTTCTTCTTCTTATTCTTCACATGATTTTTTTAATCCCTCACAGACGGACATGGTCTACGAATTACTTCGCACAGCCTCAGAGTAATCCACACCTCCCTTTCTTTGTTAACATGCTTCTGTCAGTTTTGTTCCCATCATTGTGAATGCCTTTTCCAGTATTGCACACCTCTAGTCATATTCGTTGAAAATGTTGTGCTAAAATTGTGACATTCAAGTGCACAAAGTTGTAAAAACTAGAATTAGTGTAGATTTAAAAGGTTCTAAATGAGCAACAACTAAAAAATGCCAGCTTCTTGAAATTTTGTCGTTAATTTAATAAACTTGATGATAGTCTATGGAGAGTTTTGGTATCTAACGATGACAGATATACCTATGTACTATATAATACCTTGTTGCCATACTTAGCTCCAAGGTGGAAGTCAATTGAAATATTATCAGAACAATAGTCATTGCCGTAGAAATTTGATATATGCCAGTATGAGGAATGTTCAAATGTCAACAAAACGTTTTGATGTCAATTGGGTGCTGTTTTTGGTATTGAAACGATGTTAATTTTTTCTGGTTACAACGTTGTTTCAATAGCCTTCCAAGTTTGAGATGTAGGCTTTGAATTTTGAAAAAAGTTTTATGACTTCTGTTGTGCAGCGATGGAGCTGGTGCTCCTCTTGCATCGACGCCGGTTTGGGCTCGGGATTTTGCTTCACCTGAGGAGCTGGTCACTGAGTTTTGCCGCGAATGTCGGATTGTTCGCAAAGGGCTTGATGGTGATTTGAAGAAGGCAATGAAGGATGGGAAGCCAGTCATTATTGAGGTCTCATTTTTTGGGTCTCATTTTTTGTTTAAGCCGTTTTCATATGAAGATTTTTAATATTTTTAAAATATGTTTTTAGAACCATCACACGCAAAATTCTTCACTCTAATGATACAAGTAAAAAGCTCCCACTCAAATTATACACTTTTTGAAATATGATAATCCAAATGGTCACTCTAAACCATGAATCCTTTGTCCTTACCGTGTTAACACGAAGCTTGTCAGTTGAATCTTATAAACTCCAAATCTTTACAAGATTCTTTGTTAGTTTCCTGAAGGTATGCTCGCGCTTACTATTAGGAGTGGTGTTAGCAGAGGTTTCCATAGATTCACTTTGCTAATACTGCTCCTAATACCAAGTGCTAACATATCTCTATTGTTGAGTTGCAGATTGAACTAATGCATTTGTAGTTTTTTATAATTTTATAATTTATTTCTTTCTTGTTCTGGAACCTTCTTGTTGGTGTTCTGATGGTTTATGCTTTGGTGCGGTATCAGGGACTTCATTTGGATCCAGCTATGTATCTTATGAACGAAGAGAGTGGAGGGTTTGGAAGTGGTGCAGTGCACATGAGGGCCTTACCTTCATCAGGGGGTACTGCTTTAGTTATTGAAGTTGCAAAAGACGGTAATAAAACCCTAACCCTAAACCAATCCTGTGATTCATCTTTCAACTTGTGGGAGTTGAAATTGTTTCTTGTGGATGGATTTGGAGGCTCGGGTCCCTAAATTGAAAAATGAACCATCTCTCGTTTTATCTATTTAAGTTATTTTCCCATTTGATGGTCATAAGTACTTTCAACAACTTCTAAGCTAGAAAGTAGACAATGTTGTGATTGATTCTGTGTTATGCTTATTTTATTATAGATGGCATTCATGCAGGGTCGGCTAGTGAAGCTGTGGCAACTAAAGAAGGAGAAAAAGCACCTGCTAAGTGGACGCCACCGAGTGCATTATTGTGCCTGTTGTCTTGAAGATGGCTGATGTTGATCATGAGGTATTTGACATAGCAACTACCACAGGATTAAAACTGTTAGTTAATCCCTAAAGGGCGAAGAACTCTGGGTTTTAATATGACAAATTCAACGGGTCATATTTTGAAAAACGTAATCCAGATGAGATCAATTTTATAACACTGGAATCAGTGAAAAACATTGCTTGCATAGATAAAATAAACAAATATATTATTAGAAAAAAAACTATTAAGGCTCGTGTGGACTGACTTAAAAATAATTATGAGCCCTAATTTGGACTTCTTTGTCCTTTAGTGGTTAAAGAAGCTTCAATGTGGAGTGACTACTAAAATTTGTTTTAGGCTTTTCTTATATTTGCAAAACAACCAACAAGAGAACCACTGTTATTGAGCATTCCCTCCAATATACAAGGGATATAAGTGGTCCCTTACTTGACGGTTTTGCCAATAGATGAAATGTTTGATGGGTATGCAAGAGATTGCAGAAGTGTTCAATTGATTTTAATAATTGCGATCTGTTGAAACGCTTGTGCAATCTCTTCCCGTGATCTCTTGCACACCCATTCCAGAGTGTGAAGAATTATGTTGTCTTCATCAGTCAGGCATGCAGTGCTTAATTCCTTGTAGCAGAGATGGCTTTTTTTTTGGAAGTGTAAGATCATTAAGAAACATTTTTGTGTGTAATGTCCAGACTCTACTGGAGGAGTGGATAACTAGGGGTGCAGAGGAGACTGGAACAGCTGTTTCACAGGAGGTAACTTATTTTCAGTTTCTTGAATTCTCAAGTCTTGAAGTTCAGGATATATCTTGCAATTTTTGGCTTTGCTGCTGAACTAAAATAAAAATTAATTTTGCTGTTAGGAGAATCAGTTGGTTTCGTAGTATAATTTTCAAGGATTAAAATTAAATTCTGAATGTTTCCTTGTGCTCATGACTTTTTGAACACTGTGCAGGACAAGGATGCTTTGATTAAAAAACTGCAAACTATTCAGGACTATCTCTGTTCTTATGAATCACAGGTACGAATATCCATTAGCTGTCAAGTTTGCATTAGAAATCGTCACAAACACATTATAGATTTGCAATGTGTTCAATTATAGATGAATGGTTTTTTAGCTTGTTAATCTTAGATTCTTAGTTGCATATGATTGTTGGTTTGAATTTTAACCTTAAAAAGATGGGTCTATGACAATGGTCATCAAGTCCGAGTTGGATCAGTAGGACCTATGTTCATTGTCGCGGCTTCCTACGATAGTGAACCGAAGTCGTTCACTAATAAGGGAAATTGCGCCTGAAGGTTGCTTTTTTTGGACCTTGGCAGCCTTGTTGGGTTAACCTATTGACTTGTATAATCTGAAGTTGCTCTTATTTTTGGTTCTTCAATACTTGTACTCACCAATATGTTGTGTGAATGATGTGTTCCAATACTTCATCAGGGATTGACAGTGGTGAATCTATCTGCTACAACGTTCCCACAAACACTGGACTGGATGCACAGCTATCTCTTAGAGGTACTTGCCAATCTTTCATGCCCAGTTTTTATTTACAATTTTTTCTTTCGTTTATGTCAAATTGAAAATAGTTAAAAAAACTTAATTAATCAATTAATTTTTAATGCTCTTAAATATATGAGTTCGATTAAAAATGCTTCTAACATCTCCTACTGAACCCTTGTCATTGATTTGAATTTGGACATACTTATAATTTGAGTTGGTGTACAAAGTGGCACAATTAAGGCATAAATGAGGAGTTAACATTTTAAGGATTGTTTGTTTGATTTGTATCTGCTCATAACTGGTTTTGATCTCTGGGTTTTAGGATTGTACTTAACTAATTGTCATCTTTTTGTGTTGGTTGTACAGTGTATTGAGCAAGGATCTACTGCACCCAGTCCACGTGCAGGCTCTTGATCCATTCTATTTATTTTTGTAGAGTAGCTGATTAGTTTTATGTAAGAATTTGGTAAATTAGCAGGTTTCGACAGCAATGAATTCAGTGATGTTTATAATTTGATGGCCAACATGAAAATGCTATTTAAGCAGAAATAATATCAATTGTGGTGTATATATTCTTAATAAAAACTCCATCATTTACTTCTTTTCAAGAGTGCCTGGACGTCAGTCCTTGAGATCGAGAGATAGCTCAACCAGCGAGTGTATGTTATGCATTCTTGACTGCTTTTTGATTGCAGATTCGATAATGGATTATGGTACTCAAATCTGTTGTGTATGGTAACCTCCATTTACATCACACCATTGATAAAAGTCCCTATTCTCATGGAATGCAAAGGGACCCTGTATAACAGTGTAAATATGGTAGTAACAGTATTCTAGAGAAATTTAGCATGAAGCACAGAATCTATATTCTTATGTCGTGAAAAAAGATTGCTGTGCAGTTTTTATTGTTGGATGTTGTGGCAAACATCTAACATCTTACCCTTGGAATGCTCTTGAACTAATACTAGAGAATGCTTCACCTAGAAATTTCCCAAACCCCAACGTCTGGAAAGCTCAACGTGATACTGTCCCACTCCTGGTATTGCGAAGCATTCACCTCGTGCAAAACAAATCAATTTCCCAGTGACAAATGGAGGTGCGGCATATCGGCGAACTCCCATGTTCACTGCATACAAGAAAAAGGGAAAAATAAATAATCAGGAGGTTAGAGAAACAGAATTTCTCCCACTGTTTCACAATCATGAGTTATAAGAGGCACCCCAAAACCTCTCTTAATTGGAAGAAGAATCCAGGCCCTTTTTGTGCAAAATCTCATCTCTAATTCACAAGGTTCATAGGTTTACGTGAAGACAACATGATTACGATATTCCAGTGTCGTGTTATGTTCACAAGTAATACACAATTAATTATTTGTGGTCCCAAAAGTGACACTCGTCATCGTGTTATTGCTTTCGACCCAATTAAAAATGACGTGGAAACTCAATTTCGACACGAGGCAGTTCAAAACTGAAACCGAACGTAGGTTACCACACCAAAAAAAAGTGTTCTTGCAATGTTTACTTAAAAAAAATGTATGGTTTACGTACTTTTAATTGTACAAATATGATACCCAAGATTTACGACAACCACACTGATAACGTCATAGAAACTGTACGTCATCGACAGTAATTGTTTTAGCACTAATTCAAGGCTTAGAACACAACTAACATGTTCAAATTATGTCATGACTTTCTATACACACAAAAATAATAGAAGAACTAGAGTTTTTATTACGTGATTGAATTACAACGAAGAATTTTTATTTTATTGAGTGCCATGCATGCTCATGAGGGTGATCATGAGGGTCAAATGACAATGTTTAAATGATATTTTTTATCGATGTTTCAGCATGTCATTTGAAGAGCCTTGTCATTTAAACATTGTCGTTTAAACACCCCTTTTGCACCAGTGAATTCAATTCTCCATGAGATCCTTAATATCAAGTAAAACTGGGAGCTCAACTGTCATCTACAAATTCAAACATGAACCAATCAAGACATTAAGCTTCCTAATTTAATTTCCTTCTTGTTTTCAGGTTTGCTCAAATTAACTGCTGCGTCTTCTATTTTCGGGGTACAGGAAAGAGGAGAATTAATTGAAAGCAAAATGGTTTTGAGTGCACCGAACTAAAATACCTTTACATCTAATTTTCAGAGCTCTGAATTAAACAACAGGAGTGAAAAACAGGGAAGAATGCATACATACCTGCAGGAACCATGGATTCGACGTTTTCACTAATTGGCCATGACGCTTCCGAAACAGAAGCACCAACACAACATGATTCCGATGAAGATGATGATATCGATGTTTCCATCGCAGCAGCAGCACTTGCTAAGCTCTCCTTGAGTATAATAATTATCAACAGATACAGAAAAAATTGCCCAACAGTCATCGCCATATATCACTACTAGCTCTACTCGATCGATGAAGGACTCCCGAACAGGGAATGTACAAATCTAGTTCTGCTTCTCCGCCATTACTCCAAATGAATAAACTTGCACATTCCAAAGCATTGACAACAACAATCAATCCCGGACAGGCATCGGGATAAGTATGATCCTAAGTTAAGAAATGTTATTTATGAGGAAAGGATCGATCTGATCAATGAAGTACGTGACTGGGCTGGTATCGAGAAGAAATTCAAATTAGAGCAGTAAGTTGTGGGAATGATGGATTAAGCAGATGCTAATGTGGACTACAATCGTTACGTAGCTTGAAATGTGTTTTACAAGGGTGTTACAATCGATCGAATTCGAGTGTTGGGATAGAATTTGGAGGTGTGGAATTAATCTAGAAGAATGTAGATTTGAGATTGCGGAACAGTGGTCGTGGTGAGGAATATTATGAGGATGCGGAATGATCTGGAGGATCTTGAAGAGAATGTTCTGGGTGGCAGGATATGCGGTGGAGAATGTTCCTTTCTTCGCTCCCCTCGAAGTTGTGTTCTCTTGAATTCTTCTGCGGTGATGGCTGCGTGTCGAGATTCTCCTGTTCTCCGAATATTCTTCTGGATGCTTTGTGAGCATTTCAGACGGAATGATGGTTTTTTTCCTAGCTCTGTGAATTTGGAGAGATTAATACAGTAGAACCTCCCTCCAAAGTTATATTCTTTGGAATAAACCTCTGCAACCCAATATTTGATGTTTCGATCACATCCTAAATTTCTAGATGTTTGTAATGAACGTACCTCTCTAAAGTTATACTCTCTTAAAAGTTATACTCCCTCCGTCCCATAATGATCTTCTTGTTGTACTTTGTGATGTTGAAATAGGTTAAATTTGTTTTTCAATTACTTTATATGATTTTCAAAACAACTTTGACTATTAGTCCTCCTTCTAAGTTGGCAATCATCAATCAAAAAACAAATGAAATGATTAGAGGGATCGATCAACATTATTCGTACTTATTTTTTGCATCTCTTTGAGTATTTCCCATTTGAAGGAGATTAAACTTTGGGAGGCAAAATAGGGGTCCAAACATAGTCTAAGGCACGTACTAAATGCCCATAAAATGAAAATCTCACACTCAATAGTTGCATGTTGACAGGTGCTTGTTGAAAATGCTCCCAAAATTTCACTTTTCAGCACTTCACAATTACACTTTGAAAAAGGATATTAAGCTCAAAGTTTCTTGGGTGCTAAGAGTGCACTGAACTCTACTTACAGGACAAAATAGGTCTTTTAAATGTTATTTTTAGCCTTAATCCATAACATTTTCTCTAGTAGGAAGATCATTTTGGGAGCTAGGGAGTATTATTTGGAATACCCTCTAGAATCCAATATTTGATGCTTGAATCCCATCCCAAAATCTTGGAAAGATCTGTAGATAAGTTGTAATGAATGAACCTCTTTAAAGTTATAACCTCTCTAAAGTCATGTGGATCCAATGCTAGCTCTATAAATTTTGAAAAGTACTCCTGTGATAACTCCGACCTCCTTGCTTGCATTTTTTTGCCACATAGTTGGTCCAATGTTATTCTTGACTTAGCTATGTTTTTTAATGTTATTTGATTTTTTGGATAATTCATTCTTGTCATTTGATTCAATTTGTGGTGATAAATCTATACATTGAAAGAGGATATTTGTTTTGTTTGGATCTACGGTCATATCTCCCAAATCGGGTGTTTGTCCACAACATTTTTTAGTACTGTTGGAAAGTGCTCAACAAGGAGGGGTGAATAAACTTTGTTTCATGGCATTTGGATGTATGCTGCAAAAATAATGAAATTTCGAAGTCCTCATGGCTACAAATAATTAAGAAAATTAGAAAATAAAAGTTAAAGAGACTTAGAGACAACTGCTAGTGCTACTACAACTATCAATTGGACTTAAATATGATGCTAAATAGTTCTTCTAATTCTTCTATATTGTCACGGACATAGCCGTTAGAACCTTCTAGACCCTTCTATAGTCTTCTAGAACATTCCATAGTCTTCTAGAACATTCCATAGTCTTCTAGAACCTTCCATAAATTTCTAGAACCTTCCATAGTCTCCTAGAAGTTTCCATAGACCTCTAAGTTATAATATAAGTAGGAATCAAGGTTGAGGAGCTCCTCACTCTCGACAACTCATCTCTTGTGGTCTATTCTAGACCTTCTGGTCTTGTATTTAGTTCGAGTTAGCAATCTAGATCATTACACTTCTTCCTCTAGTTCTCGCGTCCCTGACAGTTTGTCGAGACTGACATTAACAATACTAGAGCTTCATTGAGAGGGGATTATTGTTTTTCTAGAAAGTACTTCAACGTGTTAGAGATTGCCGATTACCTTCTTCTAAACTAGAATTGTTTCATGTTTTCATTTTTTTCTAGATTATGAGCAAATTTGCCTTCCTTCTAGAAAGTACTTTAAATAGTTTAAAAGTTATCGATTACCTACCTTCAAATCGTCTTTTGTCTCGCATATAGTTTACAAATTTCCTTCAAAAGCGAATTCAAGATGTCGGGAGGTGTAGATAGCAGTCTGACAGATTTGTCAGTTACCAAGCTCGACGCGATGCTACATGCCATTGAAACTTTGGCTATGAGAACAAACCACATTGAAGAATTTGTCTCTACACTCAACAAGGATCACGGAGTGAGACCATCTCACACTATGCGAGACACTAGCGCTCATGATTTTCCACCTGCGAAGACAGACATGTTCTCAACTCAAAGAGATAACTCGTTAACTCAAGATTTTCATGCGCCAAAATACAAAGAGCTTAAGATCAACATTCTGGAGAAGTTTGATGGGACATGATCAAAATTTCAAGGATTTGTTAATCAAATCCAACTCATTTCCTTTCTCCAACATCAACGTTATCCGACGGACAAGTCACGAGTGGGTCTTGTGGGAACTTTACTTACAGAACAAGCTCTATCTTGGTATTTCCCGCTATTTGAAAAAAGATCACCAATCTTGAACAACTTCAAGTTGTTTTTAGCAGCATTTGCAGAAGCCTTTGGAGAACACGACAAGGCCCGTTGGACGACAACTTAGATTCGTTCTTTGCGACAAAGATCGCGACCGGCATTTGTATATGCATCCGACTTTAGACAATTGACTTGTGACATTAATTGGGATGACGAAGCGCTCATGAGTCAATTCTAATGGGGACTACGGGATGATGTAAATGATTGTTGTTATCTTTGCCCGATCCTGAAACACTTAGTGATGCCATTAGTCAAGCTGTCAAGTGCGACAATCGATTATTTCAGCGGCGTCAAGACCAGCTCTCTTGGACTTCATCAAAACCATACTCAACTCCACCTCATATAGTTGCATGGACAAAAGTTCCACTAACCATTCAGGAGTGGAAGACATGCAAATTGACACTGTTCGGTTCAAGTCCCTTACGGCACAAGAAAAGAAGCGTCGTTTTGAAGAAGATTTATGCCTTTATTGTGGAGATCCAAGACACAAACTTTACAGTTGTCCCAAGAAACCTTGTCGCCAGGTCTTCAAGACGAGTGACGTAACTACATCAATCCATTAGCTCCCAAAAAAACAGGAGATCCAGCCACAGTAGAGCCGTACGATTGGACGAATTCATATCACGAGGTCTCTTTCTCTCCAGTGATCTCTCTTCTTGCTTTAACATCTGAATTTTCTTTAGAACATTCAATTGCAGAACCCCCGCTTTGATAGATTCAAGAGCCTCTACTTGTTTTATCGATGAAGATTTCGTAAAACGTTAGAAAATTCCTTTAGTGAAGAAATCTTATCAAATTCCTGCAGAAGTTATAGATGGACGACCTTTAGCTTCTGGGCATGTCACTCATGAAACCATTCCTTTAGAAATAGAGTTAGAAGGTCACAATAGCTTTCTTGTTTTTAATGTTAACAAAACCCCTACTAGCTTCGTTATATAGGATCATCTTGGCTTAGAAAATACAACCGTGATATCGATTGGAGTAACTTGAAGATTAAGTTGTTTCCTAGTACTACTAAATGTGTAAATTCCATCCAGCCCAAAACTCGACATCCAAAACCTTTGTTCGTAGGAGCAAGAGCTTTTCCAAGAGCTACAAAAGACAACACCCCATTTGTATTTATGCAACCTCAAGTCGCAATGAAGTCACGTCGGCATCAAGTATTCCGAATTAATATGCAAACTTCAAGAGTTTTGAAAAGAAGAATGCCGACATATTACCGGAGCATCGGCCCTATGATTGTACTATTGATTTGCAAGAAGGAGCTCAACCACCTTTTAGACCAATTTACAACCTCTCGTTAGAACGAAGCTCGTGGCATTGAAGGAGTATATTGAAGAAAACCTTGCCAAAAACTTCATTCGACATTCCAAGTCTCCAGCTGGCGCACCTATACTCTTTGTGAAGAAAAAAGATGGATCCCTGCGAATGTGCGTCGATTACCGTGGATTAAACAAGATTACGGTAAAGAATCGCTATCCTCTGCAGTTAGTATCTGGACTTCTTGATCAACTTGGACAAACAAAGATCAACTATCAATAAGATGATTGGACGTCACATCTGTCATTGGCTGAGTTTCCGTATAATAATACGGTTCATGCATCGACTCAACATATGCCATTTTATGCCAACTATGGGATATCATCCAAAGTTTGATATGTTGAGCATGTCAAAGAAAGACAACCCTGCAGTAGACAATCTTGCAACTCAATTATCGCAGCTTCAAGCAACGATAAAACTTCACTTGCAAGCAGCTAAGATACATACAAAGAATCTACAGACAAAGCTTCGGAAAGACTCACCTTCTTTGCTGTTGGAGATAAAGTATGGCTTATTCGCCGTAACATTCACACTACTGGGCCTATATGACAAGTTGGACTATCAAAGATTAAGACCATTCCTAATTCAACCCAAATCAACTCAGTTGCTTATCGGTTGGAGTTGCCAGGATCTGTGAAGGTACATCCAGTTTTTCACGTTTCACTTTGGAACCGTACAAAGAGTCAACTATTTTAGGACGTACGCAACCGCCACTGCGTCCGATTGAAGTTGATAATCATGAAGAATATGAAGTAAAAAAGGTGCTTGATTCTCGGCGACAATGGGGCAAATTGGAATATCTTATACATTGGCGCGGATAAGACATCAACGAACAAACGTGGAAACGAGCAACAAATGTGAATAATGCGCCTCAAAAGGTTGAGGAATTTCATCGACTCTATCTTGAGAAACCACGACCTATTCGAGGATAACTTCTACAGGAAGTTAAACTTTGAGGATGTATATATAGAAAGGGAAGAATTACCGTAGAACAACATTTTGAGTGTGACTATTTTTTAGAGATTTCTCCTCTCGGAACTCGTCGCTAGAGGTGGGGGTAATGTCACGGACATAGCCCTTAGAACCTTCTAGAACCTTCATAGGCTTCTAGAACATTCCATAGTCTATAGTCTTCTAGAACATTCCACAGTCTTCTAGAACCTTCCATAGTCTTGTAGAACCTTCCATAGTCTTTTAGAACCTTCCATAGTCTTCTAGAAGTTTCCATAGACCTCTAAGTTATAGCATAAGTAGGAATCGAGGCTAAGGAGCTCCTCAGTCTCGACAACTCATCTCTTGTGGTCTATTCCACACCTTCTTGTGTTGTATTTAGTTCGAGTTAGCAATCTAGATCATTACACTTCTTCCTCTAGTTCTCGCGTCGCTGATATATAAAGGTTGTAGCAACAACACAATCATATCATATTAGTTTTGATTAACCCTTTAGTTCCCGAATGTCGTTGTTGGATTACAAAAAATTGTGCTAAAGTCGAATGTGTTTCTATGGTCATTTTGTTTGGATCTATGGTCATATTCATTATAATATTGAGAATTTTCTATAAATATGGGAGTTTTTTAATTACTCAAAATGCTGCAAAAATGAAAAAAGAACGGACAATCATGAGCAATGAGAAGAGGCATATAGAACGGAAATACTGCAAGGATTTAGATGACCCAAACAAAACTTATGGAAGTACATAAAATTTGTGGCTATCATTATTATTGAAGTCACAAACTATTTTGACAAGTTGTCATTCCTTCAATTTAATGAATATGATCTTCAATCATGTAACGATGCCTAAAGTTCATATATGTAAAATTACTCCATGTATCTTATGCAAAAAAGAAAAAATTGATTAATTAAGTGGAAGTATTGAAATATGTATGAAGAAACCCTGAAATACGTTGCATACCGTTGTTTTGGACAAAAGCTTTGTTTTCCTACTTCGTTAATTTGAACATGATTGTTGGGTCCCTGTCATTTGAAGTTTATGTATTTGTGTATGTACTAGTACGGTGCTTGAAAGTATGTCAATAAATTTAATCAACGACCCTTTCTCATCTGGAAATGTTGTGTATAAAATACTTTAGAAAACTATGTACTAGAAATTAGATTTCTTTTAAAAATCGTTTATAAAACATGATAAGGTTCGAAAACTTAAAATGTAGAGGATGAAGTGAGGAATAAGTGAATTGATACAATTTTATTCTGTCAAAATTGCAAGATGTTGTTTACCTTGAACAAATAGGAGCAACATCTATGAAACATAGGTTGAATGACCTAGAATATACAGTCTCATCGACTCTTATATTTTAACCCTCCATTGCACAAATTCATTCAAATTTTTTAGTTCAAAATAAGGTGATCTTCAATTCAATATGGTTGGATTATATCTTTCCAACATTAACTACACGGTTTAGGTGTTAAAAAAAATCTACCATACAAAAACATGCATCACTTCAAAACAACCTTGGGAACTAAAAGGGTTAAAAATGCACAAGATTAACATGGTATGTCTATAAGTTTTAAAATGACTTTGATGCACCAGGACTTCTCCTTAAGAGCTTCAATAGGGGTATGGTCCAAGAGATCTCAATGTAACACAAAAAAAAGAACAAAATGAACTTTCTTAATGTATATTGGTATGGCTTGTGTTATTTGTCCAAATGATTAAAATGTTGTTCATTTTCTAAGTCCTCCTAGTCCATTGTCTCTTTACCCTTGTTGGCTTGTGTGTTCTCCATCCGGGTCTCCATCCTCTTGCTTTTGCTTTTCAAATAATTCAATTTAACGAATTGATAAATGTAATATTCACAATGTAGAATAAAAAAACACCTTAACATTGTAGTGTGGTGTTGTGCAATTGGCCTTCTTTTTGGCATGATCAAGTGAAAAGCAAAGGGATGAAACAATCTTGCTACTAAAGTTAATTAGATTATCACAATGTAAAGGTAATTCAAACATTAGTGAAAAGCAAAAGGGACAAAAGAAACTTTGTGCACCCCTCTTTGTAAACAACTTTCTAATAGTGCCAAAAATACAAACTGAGGACTCATGGTCGAAGAAATTCACAATTTAATTCAAACCCGAATGACAAATATCACTTACTATTCATAACTTTCACGTCATGGATCCCTAACATCAAAATCTCACTTTACACATTAAAATGTGAATAAAACCGTTTGAATTCAATGATGCATATTCATGGCAAATGAGAGAGTGATAGAATATAAATAAGTTATAGTAATACCTCAATGCATTCCGTAATAAGCTAATTTAATCCCTAAACTAGTATGTTATGTGTTGTTGCCACAAAATGTCTCCCATGTATAGGATCGTTTGACCTCTATCCCCTAGTTACGACTAATATAGAAGGTCACACAATGTATCAATCATGTCTATTTAGTATGTTTATCTACTACGAATGAAAAGTTCTTGTCAAAGGTCATGCAAAGTATTTAGTCCATTTAGTCCATGTTTGCAAGGTTTATCTTATTCATTATAACTCTTGAATTTTGCAAATCAAGTAAAAAATTCAATTCAATTTAATTCAAATTTTAAAATTTTAAAATTCATAACTTGCGCATTACACGTCCAAGCTAATTCAGTGCACCCCTCCTCGTTGAGACGTTTCCAATGGTATCAAGAATGTCCTAGGCGACACATTGTCCATGAGATATAAATTTATAAACAAACAAAATAAACATACATGCTCATTTCATATATGTTCATTTCAAAGAGTTTTTGCAAAGATGCATTGTAAAATGCAGCTAAGAGGGATATTTTGATCTTAATGTTTGGATTAAAGTTGTACATTATGAAATTTAGATACTGTCCATAATTCCATATAGCTAGATTTGCAATTGCTACTACAAATATTCTTATGTAAAATTTCAAACTTAAAATTCAAAATTACATTTTCTAATTTGATTACAAATAAGATTAATATTGACAATTTGTAAATGACATTTATTGTAAGTGGTTGAAATGTAATACTTTTAGTTAGTATAGTGATTTTTGGAGACTTTTTTTGGCTGTATAATTTTACTTTTTGACTTTTCCAAACAAACTTTTAGACTAGAATCTTTGAATTTTTGGGTGGAACAATGTGGTATGAGATGAGGCATACAACTTTCACAGATCATCCCCTTTTGATTGGATCACACATCCACAAAGCCAATTTACCAAAAAAATTCAATAAAAATCCATACTTTTAAAAAGTGAATGATGAATGAGAATCTATATTGGCTTTCGTCCATTGATCATAAATTGAACAATTGGGTGTTTAGGGGTCAATAAAGCCCTTGGTATCCTATATTAATAGACAACAATGATTAGTCATATATCTCACCCTCCATGCAAAAACCAAAGTGGTTAAAAATAGACATTCTGGACCCTGTATTCTTTTTTTTGACATGCACGATGAGATATACACTCTGGTGACAACTCAAGTCAAATTCTATTTTTAACCAGTTTAGTTTTTCCACGAAGGGTGAGATATAGTGAATATAATTGTAATTGATTCACTGTATATGTCTTGATTTGTATATAGGCACATCGTAGGATCAAATACTCTACATAATATGGAACATAAGAGATCTTGACCGATTTTCCTTTGTCTGTTCTCCATATAGTGATTAGTCTAATCTCTTTAATGATACGAGATGAGAATAAACAACCTTTATTTCTATCTTCCATTGTTGGATAAAAAAGATCTTAACTCACATTTTTTGAGGCAGTCTACCCACAACAATTTATGATTGTTGTTTAATATTAAACACTTTTAGTAGTGAATCTATTCATTGCAATTGTTGTTGAATTGAGATAATTAATTATAAATTGTAAGAGATCCATAACATCAAAGAAGAGCCAAACGAGGTGTTTTTGTGTCCACGGCAAGACTTCATTCATACCGTGTTAATAGAAGTGAAAATTTACGATTATTATGGGAAAAAAGTATTTTTATTTTTATCACATTTGACTCCAAATTTAAATTTAAAGTATCTACCTATTTTTGGATAACTAAATTTATGATCAACAATTACCAAAATGTAAATTAAAAAAATCTACTTCTATCCATCCTTCAATACAACCTCAATGAAAACTTAGGCTCGAAGGATATTAACAATAATGTAATGTAACATCCAAAGCTCAATAAATG
>CAXARX010000662.1:0-26224 GCA_963971425.1 Bryoerythrophyllum caledonicum | reverse complement strand
ATTTTTATACTGCACGTGATAAGTTGGCCATTTCCCCTCGGAGACGATAGGTTTAGAAACTACCCATTTTCAGCGTGTTCCATTGACACAACGATTGATGTCATCATTGCAGAAGAAAAACTGCATATTCTCCAACCTGACCTTCTTGTAATTGTCCATCAGTCCGGTATAAGTTGGTGCAGCCGTACTTCGATTGTCTTGCAGAATCTTTGCCACGCACTTCTTTTTGGTCTTGGCCTGCAGAGCAAAGCAAGCTTTTGCAGACGTCCTCGAGAGCCTAGCAATATGCCATTGCCATTCATCGCAAATAGTTTCGTAAACTGATTTGACATGCTTTGCCGGAGAGTAAGTCAATGGTGACTTCACTGGGGGAGGAGTGCCTTCTTGTGGAAGTTGTTCGACTTCAGATTGTACGTCCTCAATAGTGACATCAACAATCTCCGGATTTAGCCGGGGGGCCTTACGCCTTGGGCGGGAGACACTGATCTTGTCAGGGCGGTGCGAATTGAATTCTGATCCCGGAGGGAGATCTGCTTTTCGTTTCAAGGAAACGAAGACTTCCTCCCCTTCCAGATAAGGATCACGTGTGCAAAAAACCTCAAGACCAGGCATATTGGCGAGGGCAGCATGAAGAACCTTTGAATTTTCGGAGCGTTGAGCGGTGCGTTGGGCTGTACTTAGACGGAGTTCTTCTTTTGACGGCCCAGTACCTGGCTTTGCACCCTTGAGGAATTGGTAGTAGGCAACCACTTGCATGAATGCCCTGACCATATCATCGACGGAAGCAACGTACAGATCATTCCTTAACACTGTATTCATTATAATGAGAGAATTGGGACCTCTCAAAATAACATTGTACATTTTAGATATTAAAATTGTAGAATTAAAGACCGATTTGAATGTTTATAATAGGAGGAATAATATTTGAAACATTGAATTTCAATTAAATTGAGAGTATGCGGTTCAAGGACGATACCAATGTTAGGAGTGTAATTGAGCATGACATTGCATTGTAATTTTTTTATGTCATTTGTTATATGGATGATAAATAAAAAATACTAATTACTTTGCGATGGTAGTAATAAGTATAAATATATTGCAAACATATGTATATACATATATATTATACTCATTTAAATTGAATGAGTATATAAATGTATTAGAATAAAGATAAACTCAAATAAATACCATATAACATATATTAACTAATCTACAACATAATTGGAACAAATCCACTTCTAATATTAATAAGCCAACACTTAAAAATAAAATAGGCTATTGCGGAGCACTAGATAAGCTAAAAAGAGACTAAAGCTACATATGCAATTAACACAAAGGGAAATAAAACATTTCTTAGAGAAGTTCATCTCTTCTATTCGAGACAAACGCTGTCAAACTGTCATTTATAAGTTGAATTTGAGCTGCTGGGATCTTGATCATACACTCCACGGTGTTTCTTCTAATACGAGACTTCCACGCTGTAATGAGAGAAGATGTCTGCTCCCATATAGGAATTTGGACATCAACAATCCTCCACCGTAATCCTCTTGTGCTATCCCAACCACTATAAGACTCTTGAATACCTAAGTCCCGTGAAGTAGGCTTGAAATACTGAATGAGCACACAATTAGGATGATCTGCATTAACATGAGGATCGGATAATGCTCTAGCGATCCACACAGGCCGACCATCTCCATCAGCAGGACGAATGGCAACAAAGTAACCCTCAAAAAGATCCTTACCAACCCTGAAAGATGGTAGGGGTGAGTCTCGCATTTGTCCAACAAACGCCTCGTCATCGCCAAACTCCTCCAATGCATCACCCTCACCATCATATTGATCCTCTTGCGTTGCTTCAATTTGAGTCGTAGGCCAAAACCCATTGCTTAAATGATTTGAAGACTGTAGTGGTACCTCGAGAGCCACTCGTACATCACGCCAATAATGAATAAGATGCTCACAACGCCTTCGATATTCTCCAGTGACATCGTCGTTACACCTATTATCCCAATACTTTATGAAACCTGATATGCCTTTTAGAATATCATCAAGGCTTCGCATAGGAGTAAATTGTACCGCCGAAGGTACTCCACGAGGCCAAAGACTATAACCTTCTGAATCTTCACGCCATAACTTGATGCCACCACCTTCCAATGGCAACCCATCAACATCCGTACAATAAATCTTATACTTCATAACAGGGCACCTAGCAGAATCAAGATAGAATTTGAACTGTTGGGCTTTTGTGTGTCCAACGAGAGCTTCAGAACCCTCTAAAAGGTGACCTTGGATAAATGTTTTGAAATCCGGAACCTCCTCAATAAGATGAGGAATAGTAGGAATTGTCTCGACATCCATAAATGATTTCATTAGCAAGGGTATTGTAGGGAAATTCTCTTTTCGAAGTAACATACTCCATCTATCAAAGAGTGCGTCAATATCATCATGAGTATTACCAGTCAACATGAAATTCACATATATCTCTCGAAAGATCTTCTTAGCAACAAGGAGCGACCAAAATCCGAAGACGAATCTGTTTTTGTTATCTCCTGTCGCATTGTCCATTTGAACATTCAAAATGGGGGGCAGGGGTTGTGGTAGGCGCAAAGGCACAGGCTGAGGCAAAAGCAAAGATTCACAAATCTCAGCACCCTTAAGTATAGCTTCAAATAGGGCTGAAGATTTGGATCCAACAAACAACTCTCTAGATGAGGATGCAGGAGGCAACTCTAAATCTCGCAATAGTTTTGCAAACGAACCCACAGTATAGTTAGAATCATGGGAAAAATGATCACGGCCGTAGTGCGCATAACGCACATCACCGTGACCATGAGCAAGCATACCGGTAACGGATATTGGCAACTTCATGAGACCATCAACCTCTTTATTCTTGTGGGAGAAGACGGGAGATGCTGTCTTGGCGTGATCCATTTTATCATGTGAAATGGTCAAACACTCATGAGGAAAGAAAGAAGATCGATATCGATTTGCATAGTACAATTCTCTATGAGCTTGTGCTTTACACAAATGCTTCTGAAGTTTTTTAGCATAGAGAACGGCCTGGTTGGAACCGAGAATGGCACCACGCCGAAGGGAATGATATTTGTCACACGTAGAACATCGTGCAAAATTATCTCCAGGTTTTTTAACGTCGTACTCACTGAAATTGAGTTTCCGAATCTTACTCAAACTACAAGGGGAAATATCTTTCAATCCGAATGAGGCGTTGACAGTGTTGATATCAGGAATAGTCGCTTTCCATTGGAAGGTTGCAGGCAAGATCATGGAGACCACTTTGGTACCAGATTGGAGAGTTCTCGTCCTGTGGGGCATGTGGTCAGCAGTTTGTCTAATATGCATCGTAATGTAGCGGAGGCTTGCGAAGTATGACGATGGGGTTTCTGCAAGCCCAAGTTTCCATGCGAAAGCGCTTGTTGTCCTTCAGCAGACCATGCTTGATATCGATAAAATGTAGCCTCAGGGACACCAAATATTTTCATCCATGCTCCCATGCAGACGTCAATGCCTTCGACAGTCACTACCCTCCGGCCCCTTGAGTCGCGATGAATGTGCCTATGCACGTCGAGCTTCATGAAGGATCGGAATTGGAATGAAGTACCCCTATACATGCGTTCTCGGAAAGCTTGAATTCGATCTCGAGGGAAAGGCTGCAGACAGTTCTTTGAGCAGCAAACAGTACTAGAGACAGAGTTTATGGAGTCTAATGTAAGAAGTGCATCAATTTTGAGGGATGATGGTGGAGTGGGGTTTCGAATGGAACTGGAATAAGCCCTTTTAGTACGCACGGGGGGAGGGTTCAATAGGAGAGACTGTTGAAGGTTGTACTTGTAATGAACTTCGTGGTCATGAAAGGAAGCACCACGGCAATGAATTCTTGTAATCGGCCAAGCACGCATGGAATACGTCCAGTCCGTCGGAAAACGATCTGGGCAAAGACTTCCAGAGATGTGAATGGCAACATGAGTGTCACCAAGCGAACCGCTGGACCCGATGACGAGATTTGAGCTGATACTGTGGCAAACGCCTTCGGCAACAGCAAAACCTTCATCGTCGTAGAGGATTACGGCTTGGGCGTTCCAGAGATGTCGAGGAAGTCCTTCACAATTTGGAATTGGAGTATTCGAGGGGAGAAGAGGTTGCACTTCATCCTCGGAGGACATGTTGTCATCAAGGGAATTGACAACAGTGACCATTTCGCTACAAGAGAATAACAGTAAGAAAAGTCAGGAATTACTGAAGTCAAGAAGATCATCTGCATTAAATGGATCAAACTATCAATGAGCAGAAGAACGGAAGATATTTTTGGCTTATATGAATATACACTCACTAGATAAATGGAAATAGCAATAGACATATATTTGGTGCTGTTTAATTTATGCCGAAACTTTGTCAAACTGATACGGAATTGTTTAGGTCGACTCGATCTAAACGGTACGGATAAGAAGTACATCATACGAAAATAACTTACAATAGTAATCATCCAAATTATTTAAAGTAATTGACAAGCTGATAAAAACGATAGAAATGGAATCAATGGGAAATCAATTCAGGTCGAGTCGACCTGAATCAATATTCTGTAAATTCTTGCAAACGAAAGTAATGATGATCTTGATTATCATTAATTGAGGTGATGGACAATTCATATCAGCTAATTCATGATATCCCAAACCATTAGATATATGAAATACTCGTAAGTCCATTCCTTTTGTAGAGTTGAATACACTTCCTTAATGAAGAATTTATATAAATAACATCTCATTCAATAGTCTGCAAATATTACGAGTCCTTTGTGATGAATTCAGGTCGAGTCGACCTAAATATATCTGTGACATACTGTTAATTCCAAGATATCTCGAGACATATCTGGTTCATCCCTGTAAATGCCTCTGGTCATTATGAAGAGAATTCATCTGTGACACTTCTACAGCATGTCCCCATCACTTTAGGTCGACTCGACCTGAATATATTCTATCTAATCATGATTCGATAATTTTCATGTAACTCGTCGCTTCACATTTAGATCGAATCGACCTGAACCATTCAGTGTTAAGGTATACAGTTGGTATCGTGTTTAGTGAATTATCATTCTCAATTAATTTAGAACCGGAAGATAAAGAAATATAATTCTGAGAATGTTGGAGTTATTTGATTTAGGTCGCATCGAGCTGAATCGTTCAGTTATATAGTCATTTCACATGCACTTTCTCTGTCATTGTTGACACTTCAGGTCGAGTCGACCTGAACTTCCAAAACTCGTAGCTGAAGTCAGTCGGTATCCATATCTCGACATTTTCATTGAAGACACTTTAGGTCGATTCGACCTGATTTTCCCAAACTCGCAGCTGAAGTCAGTATGAATCCGAATCTCTACATATATCATTTTAGCTCGATTCGAGCTGAATCTTCCGCATATCAGAACCACCATGACACTAATACTGATGGGCGCTGCTCATCTCTCTGTATTATATAATACATTCAATCCACTTTCGCATATAACATAATAACATTCGTATTCATTACAATGCTCTTAAGGCCCTCCTGTACCAAACATATGTAATGCAACTACTACAAAAGCATTGCGTCCTGTAAATTACGGCTATAAAATTGGAGATCGCTCCTTCAACCTCTTCAATTCCAAAACTGAAGCTGACAAACATGTATTACAAGCATCCACTGATATATTTGTCAGCCCTACATTTGAACACCGTATCACAGTATTTACATATCATTTCTCGAACTTATTCATCACAATGAATTGTAAATCTTTTCCAATTTCTGCTTCCTACACAATATACCTCATCACATCTTTTTAGAGACACTCCATGTCTACATTCCAATGCACGGTATTTACATTAGTGCCGTACTCTTTCAGCGAAGGCAACATAGGGTACTAGGAAAAGGAAATACGTAAAACAAACCCTAGTGCTGCAATGATGTTCATATATGGAAGCTTAAATAAAAAATATATTCAAAATTCACATGGCGTTTGTAAATCCTTACCGAATGTATCACTGCACCGCAAAACCACGGTCGAATCCTCGCCGCCAGTAATCGCCTTGACCAGCATCAACGGCAACAAGTTTTCACAACTCTTGATCGTCACACAAAATGAAAGAAGAATTCCATCAGGGGTCAGCGAAAAGGCCACAATGCATTCCAGTAGATAAAATCAGAAATGATAAGGCTTAGCTAGGGTTGTTGGGGTTCTCAACGGATGCACTGGAAAGAATAGGCGGGAAATCAATTGGCGGGAAATTACAGAATCGATAAAAAGGCCTTTGACTTAACGGATACGATGAGGGTCTTTTTCAAAAACAGTGACTTCTACAGTACTTTTTGAAAATTCTCTTTTAAGACTACTTGCAACATTTTATGACCATATCACCAATTATAGTACTGCAAAACATATACCCTAAACCCTAAACCCTAAACCCTAAACCCTAAACTTTAAACTATTTATTAAACTATTGATCACTTTAAATTTGGAAAAGTATTGTACTTCTTATCAATAAATTATATTACCCTGTACACTTTAAAAAAAAAACTCGTAATTGAATGTAATCAAAGTCAAATAAAGTAAATACTATGATAGTATTTACATAGTTACATGTGTTAGTTTTGCATTTGTTTAAATACCTAGTTTAGCCTCAATAATCATTTCAATCTATGATCCTTTTGTAAAAGCTATAAGGAATTGAAGTTTTGAATGAATTTGTTGGAGTGTTGTGGTGTTTGTTGTAAATTGAAACAAATGAGTATTCTCTATTATTTTTTTCATAAAAGAACAAAATTCTATGCTTCATTACCTACATGTTTAATACATGTAAAGGTAAAATATATTTTACATACACAGAGGTTACATTAGTAACATTCCATATTGAGATGTGAATTCAATGTTTTGAAAGTACATTATCAAGTCCGAAAAGCTAAGAAAATCAATAACAAAAAATGTAAGTTTCATTCTATCATTTCACAAAGCCAATGTAAACAAACAAATTCATAAAACCATGCAAAGGAATATTACTGAATTGATTAAAATCACTTGCGCTAAACAAAAATCCAAATTACCAAACAACTCATTAACAAATCCAAATCAAAACCATACAAGTTCATATATTAAGCTATGCCATGCTATGTCTAAAACAAAGGAGTACGTAGGAAAAATAAAAGAAATCAATGATTCTACAATCTTGGGGGAAAATTCAAACTTCATAGCCTTAATTGATTTGATTTTTTTCCAAGTGAAGTGATTGACGTACTCAATGTTGAATTACATATACTATAAAGAAGAAGAGGAATAAATGAGAGAGGTGAAAAAAAGAGGGGGGGGGGCATGGTTGTTTTTGGATGGAGAATGACACCTAGACTTTGTGATATATGCACAAACTAACCAAAAATGTAGGGACAATACTATGCCTATTTCGGCTATACAATTACACATGCTTGATGGTTGAGCACTACTTTTTAGTAGAATTATATTTAGATTATGTGCATTTTTGGTTTTTGTAAGATTAAATGGATATTTGTGGACAATCAACAATATTTACAATACACACAAAATTGTACGAAAGCATGTGCATGCATATGAATGTTTATATTTTGCATGAAAATAATACATTTCGATATTTGTATGTAGAATTCTGTTTGTATGAAAATTGTAGGTGTGTATTTGTATAGTATGATTGTATGAATACATATGGGCATGTACATTTGAGTTTATACATTTATACATTAGATTAGATTGCAACTTACTTATAAGGGACTTTATACACGTTAGTTTGAAGTATGTGGATTTTATTAATATGAAATTAAATGTTTGGTTTGAATTTCCTATCATATAGTAATAAAAGTTGTGTTACACATGTTTTTGCTTGCACATTGACTCATTTGGAACTCTAGTTCAATGACTCTATTGTCCCTTATTTTGAACCAATATAATTGAAAATTTTGGGGGGGGGGGAGGGGTAAAATTATGACATTCAATAAATTGAGGAGCACGATAGCTACGAAACAAAGCACTTGGTGAGGCGCAATTATTACTAATTTGGTGTTTAGTGTTGAGATAGGATGATAAACGATCCTAGTTACATGGATGATATTCATAGTACCCTCCTTTCGAGAGTTCATAACCCCCTACCGAGGGTTAATATCTTCTTATATAAATGTATCTCCAAAGCCTCACAATACAGTTATTAGTTTTACTTCCTTGAGTTCTAGGGTTGCGTGTCTTGCTTTTGGCTATCCATCACAACATTTAGAATAGTTGATCCATTTTTATGATAATTTATTGAATATAAAAATGAATATGACATGTTAAAGGGATTTTTGAAAGAAAAAGAAGTAGAGACATCTTCTAAGCATTATATAATGTAGTCAATTATATGAACTTTTTGGTTCTTTACTCGAAGAAACTGATGACGATCCGAAAGCCAAATTTTGGTCTCGTGCAATTAGGGATTTATTATTAATAGTAAAGGTCGTTGAGGATACTGATACTGGACTTTATGAATAATGGTAAATATTTTGGGCTGAGTATGATGGATGCAGGTTTGAATGGGCGAATATAGTGAAAGTGCATATTTATGGGCGGGTGTCGATGAGCCCGAGTATCAAAAGCTATGTCAATAGGAAGTTCAGCGTACTAATAACCTTCATTCCTCGTGCTGTCTTCAGACAAGGTTTTTTTCGTGCGCGTGCTTAGACTTGTCTTTTGAAGAAACCCTCATTCTTCATTTGTTAATCACTACAGGTTTGAAGAGCCCAAAAAGTCCAAATGAAGTCATTTCTTGGTGTAAGGCTCATTTAGATATAGTTCATTATTTCAAATGAAAATAGTACCAACTGAAAAGTGAAGAGATTCTATTTTATTTTCAAATCCTTTTTTTTTTAAAAAAAAATTGTTAAAATTGGATTTCTATTCAACATGTTAAAACTAACTTCCTAAAGTACCAATATATACTGAAAATAGGTATTTCAACCAAATTATTATACGTGCAAGCTCAAATAGCATGGTCCTACTATATAATTTGTTCATGGCTATTATTTACAGTTTTTCTAAAAATTTGATACTATTTAATTCATTTTTGTATTTGCTATCATTATCACAAGATAAAAACTTAGGAATATTGAATATCAGTCATATTCGATTAAATAATTAAAAAAAAATGAATGTATATTGGTTTAACAATAAAAAATGTGAAAGATGACTGAAAATTACTATACATTTAGGAAAGTGAGAAAGTCATCAAGTTTCACGAAGACAATTGAGTTATTTGTAAAGTCTCCCCCTCTTTGGGCATGACTTTTTTGGAAGTTGAAAAGGCAATTATAGTTGAAACGTCAAACTTTTTTACAACATACCTATGTCACTGGACTTCAAAAGTAAGGATCAAACTTTTTAGGCACCATTTTGATGGGAAAGTCAATTGCATACCTACTTTTATTTCGACTTTTTTAACTCAACCAACTTTTTCACAAAACTAATGGGTTTAAACTCCGGTTTAGAGTAGTTTACGAATAACTGAAATATAGGATAAAATTAATAAATAATCTTGTATCCCGAATATCGAGGTTCCCGGGGATCGAGAGGTCCGGATATCGAGAGGACCGGGTATCTAGGTGCCTAGGTATCACAGTGCGTGGTTATCGGGGAGCACAACGTCGGCTTACGGTATTCATAACCCTAGTTCGTCGGCGTTGTGTTCTCTTTTCATAGTTTTCTACCGCTCTTACAGTGTTTGTCGCCTCTGCATAATTCTTTTGCTTTTGTTTTGTTAAGCATCTGTTTTTAGCAAGTCAGATTACACTCCTGTCTCCTCTGAACGCTGTTATCGTTACACTCTATTTCTCAGCGTGCATGTACTTCGTCACACAGTGCTTCTAGTTCCTCACAGAGTTCCTATTGGTTGTCGCTCGTTTGAGAAGGTGACGTTGGCGACGTTGTTCGTGGATTTCAAGTGGTGACTGCTCATTCTACTGCGCGCCGGTCTTTCTCTTGCGGTTTTGAGCGTTATCAAGGTAAAGTGACGAACTATTTTCTAAGCTAGGGTTTGAATGATTTTTAGACATTCTGTATTGGGGTATGGAGGGTGCTTAGGGTTTCATATAATTACAAAGCCTATTGATTTCTGAATTTGCTCAGGTAGAAGTACAGCACATGTATCGACAGAGAAGATGCATTGCTCATGCACAGTTCTCTAGAAACCTGTAGAAATAATTACTATTGATTGTCGACCGAAAATGTCATGAAAAAAGATTTAAGAAGCAGTGTCGACAGTCGTCTCCACTTAGTATTCTGGGTCTTTGTTAAGACATACATGCATGTCCGTGAATAAAAGCTGCAACCGAAGTACTGAAATTGTCTGCTAGTACTGAGAATGATGAAGCTGAAAAATAACTTTGTATGAACATATGTACTCTCGTTACTAGCTATTAACGAGAGTACATATGTGCTATTCTCTAAACCTCCCAATTATAGCCATGATTGTGATTTTGCTCATCTTGCAGATTCATCATTGATTCACAATGTTTATGAATAGTGTGTGTACGAGGGTGTGTTTTATTCGTGCATGGGATTTCTGTGGCCAAAGGGGGTACAATAAAAGTGTTCAGAGTTGGATAATTGAAAATGTGATTGTGAAGTGTTGGGGTAGGAGGTGGTGGCTAGAATTTCGAATTTTAAAGGTTTTGATACTCTGTTGGGGTACTTGGACTTGGCTACGGTTAAATTTCATCATGTATAGGGTTTCTGTGAGAAAGCAGGGTTAGGGGTCAATGAATGGTTTGATGAATGCAAGTTTGAGAGGCTGATCATAAGCGTTAGTTGTAGGAGTTGTGAGAGTGCACGTGAATGATATGTAATGTTAGTTTAGAATGTTGAACAGGATGAGCAATTGACTTTGTGGGCAAGGGATTGTGAACTTGGAGTATTAATTTCTTGAAGTTCGTGTTGCAGTGACTGTAGTATCAGCTCGTGGTCGATTGCGCTGAAATACGATACAGAGGAAGCACTGCCGGTGAGTTATTTCTTGTTTTGTATTTTCATTATGTATATAATTGCTATAGATGTGTGGAATGCTTAGATTAGAGAAATGTAATGATTGTCCTCTTTATTTCAACTCACTGTCATTCGAGACAATCCCATTTAGCTCGAATCGAGCTAAATGTTTTCAGAGCTACATTCAGTGCAGTTTTCAGAAAAGTTACCCTAAACTGGCAAAGTCGTACTTTACTGAATAATAAACCTCTGCCTAAGGTCGATTACTAAATAATTGTTTATAACATTCCATAATTGATAGGAGACACTCCCATTTAGCTCGAGTCGAGCTAAATGTCGACAACCAATCTCGATAACTTAATAAAGTAATAAATCCTGCCAACAATTGTCATCAATACAAACCGGTGAGACATGATCAGATTCCCCTCCTCCATGCTCACTGTAGATCAGCTCGAGTCGACCTAAATACTCCGAAGTCCCTTAAAAAGACTCATTGAACCTGAGATTATCATCTGTCTCGATTATAAAATCAAAATTTGATGATAAAAACAGAGGATTATGAGTGTCCGTATTCCCATTTAGCTCAACTCGAGCTAAAATCTCCAAGAGACTTACAGCAGAAGATTCATCATGACAATGTAAAAAAAGAATAACAGTCAAATAATCAACATAGGTTGAAACTAAACATTAGAAATGCTAAATGATAAACAAGTTCTTGTCCATGTCCATTAGCTGTTTTGGGGATTTAGCTCGAGTCGACCTAAAAGTGAAGAACGATGTGCTCTGTGTAGTGAGAAACTTTCACCTTCCAGGTCCCCTGAGGCAGTGAAATCTTGAATACAAATTGTAACACTCTCCAAGAATCTAAGAATTTCAAAAGCAAAATTTAATTCATTCATGCTTCTTCTTCCAAGATGGAAGAGTCTCTGTTCCTATACTCGACATGCAATTCAGGTCGAGTCGAGCTAACTTGTATTCATGTTGTTGATATCTATAGACTTATACACAATGGAGCAACAGACTGCCCTTCTCACCGAGTACTACAACAAAATCATCTTTACGGACCCCGAAGACATTGATGATGGAGACGACAACCTAGGCCCCGGAGAGACGTGGGAATTCAAAACCCCTACCGCGGTCAATAGCTGGACATTCAAGCTCATTTCCATGACACACGACCTGTGCTTCTGTGCGAAGTACAAGAACACTGAGGTGTACCTCCCTATGACGTACGCGGAGAAGGTCAAGGATATCAGCCACTCCTAGCGCTCGTCCATCAATATTCACTGCATAACGACCCAGTCACTAGGTGATGGCATGGAGCAGTACAACTTCTCCATCTCCTTCGACTCCGCCATCATTCCACTCAATATCACTCCCCTTCTGGAGTCCTTGGAAAACACGGAGTACGAAAAGATGATCCCGGACTTGGAGGTAAAGATCGACACCCACTTATTCCAAAACCAGGATGGTACTCTGGCTCAAGGGAAGAAACTCGTCAACAAGCTTCGAATGCTACTGAGAGACTTCGAACGCTGGAGAGTTAAACTTGAAATGCAGCAGGAAATTATGCGCCCTTCTACCGTATCGGCTGACATATCAAGTCTCAACGACAGTCAGCCATCCATGGGCACTGCCTCCCAGACCCCTACGCGAGCGCAAGCAAAAAAAAAGCAGGTCACCCCTTCTACGAGTGTACGGGTTACAAGAGGCAGCCCACTCTCCACCTCATCCAAGAAAAATGCACCGTTGGATAAGGCTGGCCCATCTTCTCTTCAAGTATTGAGCACGGCGTCCGCTATGACCGAAGTTCCAGAGAGCCTTGAAGCCAATCGTAAACCAGACTACAAGTTGGCTACCCAAGCCTACAAGAATTTATGGTTGACGTGTACTGATGTCTTCATCTTTGGCGTGTCTACGAAAATGGATATCTCGATCGACAAGCTTGTAGCACCTCCTCATCATCTCAACGTCCGAGTGGTCGAGAAGCACATGACTGAGAACATGATGCACTACCTCATACATCTGCCCGACAGGAAAACGAGGCAAACTCTGTGTGTGATGCCCACAAATCGTACAGAGAAACCAGAAACCTGGGATTCGATAAAAAATGGTGAATTCTATATCATCAACAGTCAGCATAGTGTCGCGGCCAGTAGTCTCATGATAGAGAAAAACGTTGATGCCGAAGTGGCCAAGGAATTCCAAACATGGAGCTGCTTCGTCGTGTGGACCACTGACGAGGAGATTCTTCGCTCTATTTCTGCCTACTACAATAGAGTTAACCACTTCAGTGTATTCAAACCATCGTGGGCAACCAACATCTTAGGAGCCCGGAAAGTCTGGAAAACGCTGGACTCTCCAAAGTCGCCCAAAGAAGCGACAGCCGTTGGTGCGAGTACGCAAATCAGGCGTTCCAAGGCTGCGCACCAAAAATATTGAGAAGTACAGAGTAAGTAGATCAATCTCGAACATAGAATCATGTTCACTATGAGCCTGGATTTTAGATATTTGAGTCAAACTGATTCTGACCTGTGATTTTCGTTTTAGATGTGACTGAAACAATATGACTGTGAACTCATTGCACCCTTCAATTCAGTTTAGGTCGATTCGACCTGAATTGGAATTACAACAACTTCCACCAGAGCCAAATTATATATTATTCGTCCGATTATTCAACATCAAAGACACTCATTTGTCATTGATATCCAACTATGATAATATCCGTGAAATAAGAAGCGATTTCTCAATTATTCATTTAACAATCAAGTTGACAGTCATTTAGGTCGATTCGACCTAAATGTGCTCCATCTGATTAACAGTATGGTTATCAATCGTCGACATTGATCTAACCTTCTGCTCTGTATTTTCTTCAGAAATTTCTCAAAGCAATTCAACTCCGATTCTCGATGATAGATGTCGTCAAGTCACACAAAATGGCGAAGGGCAAGAATGCGGAGGAGGCTCTTGATATTCACAACGAAATCAAGATCATCACTGCAAACGACGAGACATTCGAGCTCTGGAATGAACTCATATCTAGCGCGAGCAATTGTGAGCTCATGGACCCGGACCCAATGCTTCCGTTCAACTACCGACCCACTTGGAAGCCGGAGAACACTGCCCTTACCCGGTAATTCTTCAAATAGCTGGGAAACCTCCTTGAAAACGACCTCAAAAAACTGGCGCAACATATCCTCAACAACCCTGATCCGAAGAGGGACCTCGCATATACTAAGGTCACCGTCAAAGGGATATCCTCTGTAGTCTGTACTGCCTTGTTGCTATACGGCAAAAGAATGGCTTGAAAGAAAAAAGCGGAAGTTGCTAGTGAAGAAGGAGCTGCACATCTTGGATCACAATCTTGGTCTCATCAACACAGCAGGGGAAGTATCACAACAAAAGTGGAGAGATTTCAAAAAAGATTACAACATCTCGCGTGCAACAATGAATGTTCTCCTTGAACAGCCCGGGGACGAGTACTTCACTGCAGCGAAGCAAGTGCGAAATAAAAACAAGAAAGTCGCAGACCTTTCTCCCTACGCTGCCCAGTTCTTCAGAGTCTTCCTCTCAAAGAGAAAAGACTTCGAGAAACCCACGGGAGACGCTCACTACCGGTCCTACAATATCGTCTCAAATCAGCATGCTGCTTGGCCAAAGGAGAAGTAGACGGCCTCTACGGGGAAAAATTTCAAGCTTGGAGTAATTGACTTCCGTTGTCTTCCTGGAGTGAAAATCAAAAGAAGAGTCCTCGGTTGCCACCCCCTATTTCACAGACTTCATGGACTCCCTGAAGAAGCGACGTGAGCCCACATTTGACGAAGTCCCGGTGTGGCTCTTTATCTGTGCTGATAAAACCGAAGAGGTGCAGGTTGTGAATTTCATCGACAGCGACTTCATTCTGCGGACGTACCATGTAGACTTTTCCGAGTACGTGCCCGCCTGGAACGAACGTTTAGGTGATTATAGTGCAAATCAATCCAAAGCCCGGGCAAAAGTTCTTTTGATTTTCCTTCAGAAGAAGACTGGCGCCAAGCCTGTCACCATACCTTCAACTTTCGTCGCGCCGGACACCCCTCTTTACACTAAGCCTCGGAAGTATAACGAATTAGAGTATCGGCTGCACAACTTGGAGCTCCGAATGGAATTTTTACTTGTGGGCTGTGAAATCATTTTGCATACCCGGTTCTCACCTGCTTTCCGTCTTTGCTGGTTCCAAGCTCACCTGCTTAGCTGTGGTAAGTAATGTTCTTCTGCTACCTACCTGAATGTATGTTTAGGTCAAATCGACCTGAATTGTTTCTTTCCATAGTTTGCGATGAAGTATATCTTTCTCTGTCGGCTATCTGTTGATTCAGGTCGACTCGACCTAAACAGACACTTCACTCTTTCTATGGATCTTCCATATACTCACCCGCTCACTGTCTCTGAAATCAGATGAGCAATGTCGACGCATTCGTCGTCGGGCCATCTGAGGAGATGTCAATCTGGCGTGACATTGCCAATGTGTCCTTGACTCTGGACAAGACCGATTTTTTGGATGGCGGCTACGAAGTTGATGGCGAGCAGTATGTAAAACATCCATGTAGAACCCCTGTCGCTTCGAGCTCAAAGCGATCAATGCGCTCAGCTTGGGATACCCCTCCTTCGAAGCGACACGCAGGTTCTGGCCCGTCCTCTGATCCTCACACATTATCAGAGGACTCTGAAACTGACGACGACTCGCATGATGATGATGATGTAGCTGAGGTTCAACCTCCAGTGCCATTTCCCATCGACACTTAAGGATCCTCGGCTTCCTCGGGTGACATCCGCGGCACTCCACCAACTCCTCGGATGTCGAAGAAAAAGAGGAAAGCACCCGTTGCCACCGATCAGTCAGTTCTCATGGAAATGGTGAAGTCCGTGTCAAGTTTGGCTTCACAAGTTGCCGTTCTGTCTGAGAGGCAGGTACAAATTTCTCTAGAGAACCAAGCGATGCACATCGAGTCCAGGAGACGCGCTGAAGACTTTCAGGAGAGGATGTTGCGGATGCTTACCGGAGAGCATCCAGCTATTCTGGCCTCACGACCACCGTCGTCAATGGGTCCACCGGCTCCGCTTCTACTTCGAGGAGCACCTTCCAGATCTGGAATTGCTTCAGCCTCCGGTGCTTCATCATCTCAAGAGATTTTCCGCAGTTGACATTGTGCGCCTAACCAACGTTGCAGATGTTTCTTCCCCGGTGGATGTTGGTCTCCCGTCGACGGTTGTGGCTGCTCCAACCATCGTCACTGCTGCCACTGTCACAAATGTCTCTGCTTTGCTTGAGTTACCGTTATCGCCTAGTGCACGACCGTCATTACCAGCTCTTGCTTTACCGTCCCTCTCTCCTACTGCTGACACATTGTCGGACGACGACAGTTTACGTTTTGACATAGATCCCTCTCCAGTAGATCCGAAGAACATTTCATCTCCTGGCACTGAATCCGCCCAAGGTGATCATCTGTAGTTGTCTTGATCAATTTAGATCGACTCGACCTGAAATGTATTGTTTGATTCGGTAAATATTATTGGTTTCAGGTCATTTGCTTTATAAGTTCATGTTTATTTAGTTATTTTTAAATTAGAAGTTCGCATGAAACGTATGATTTATTGACTAATTCCCTCATTGTCTTGGATAAGTAGCACGTAGAAATCCTTCATGCCAAATTCATTATACGGATCAGAAGTATCTCCAGCTATCTCAAAAGTCCAAGTATTTTACATCTCCCCTCGCAGGTCTAAGAGGATGTGAGAATCTAGACAATGTCGACCTACCACATCCTCAAGACAATCCAGTAAATTTGGTGAGTGGGATAACTGGAGTTTTTAGACCACTACGCTATTTCAAAAATTTTGCAAATTTTTAAGATACGTTATTTCAAGAAATTTTATAACACATACATGTTGTATTGCATCCATGAATGTTGAGGTCTTGGATGCCAGTGATGCGATTCCGGACGACATTCTTGTGATGCAGTCCATCACAGATCCAATGTCATCAGATCCTTCGATCATTGGACGCCCAAGCCAACCACAGGATGTCGAGGTAAATCCACCTCTATCATAGTTCCCCTTTCTCTGCACACAAATTCTTTGAAGTATCCTTCAGTTTTTTTCCCCCTTTCATCCTTTGATGAATTCTGGGATTGTGACACTACTGATAATGACTTGCTTTCCACTTGAATGCCAATCTTTGAGCAGGAATCTGATCGTTGTCTCAGTCCTCCTGGGCTTTCAAAAGAGGTTATTTCTCTACCCTCGCCAGTGTCACCAGCCTAATGGCTGAATGTTGTGTTGGATTTGAATGGGGTCCATATTAAAGATGAAGCAAGCCATTGGATCGTCAAAATCTGAGAGCTCCATCAATCCTGTCAGTATTGGACCCAAATCGGTGTATCTGCACCTTCATTGCTTTGAATTCCTTCGAGAGCTCTCAAAAATTGCTTTCATATCCATTTGGAATTCAATGAGAAAGTACACTACTGAGTTGGTCGCACAATACATTTTCAAGGAACTTGAGTGTCCGCTCCTCATACTCGGTCAAGATTCTTGTGCAATCCTGAAGTGCAGAGGCACTCGAGGGAACATCACGACTTTCAAAGTTCCAGGAACAAACAAAGAGTTGTTCCTCAAGAATTTGGAGAGGCTCTTTAACGGCTATGGTGGTCGGTTCACGGCGGCTAATACGGTCATTGTGGATGATAGCCCGGCTAAGCACATTCTAAACAAGCCTGAGAATGTGGTTCTCACAAACTCCTGGTCTATTTATTCGGGATCAGAGAATGAGAAGTTCCTCGTAGACATTCTTCTTCCTTGGTTTCGGCGTCTTCATGGAAGCCGTCAGCAAGGGCTCGCTTCGTTTCGGAGTACTGATGATATTGGGCAATCGATGCTATGCAATGCTTCTGATCCTGGGGAGTACAACGCTCTCATGGATGTTGTCAATGCTTCTGTATGATACAGATCTTTTCTATTTTATAGATTAGGTCTTGGGAACGGGTTTCATCTCTCGCTCTTCTAAAATTATTGTATATTCCATTCAGGTCGATTCGCCCTTAACTTTTGTGTGAGCAGAACTTCTGTAAAATTATGTCACTTTCATTCCATCCCTTTCCAGCTTTAAAAACATTATGTGATGACTTTGCCGACTTTTTATTGTATGCTTTCATGCTATTCAGTTTTCATAGTTGAATAATTCCAGAGATTGTAAATTCTCACAATTTTCTGCTACATTTTGATTCCAATCTTAATCAGTAAATTCTGTTTGTTTTCTTCACCCAATTCTTCAGGATGTGCCCTTCACTTCCCATTCAAATGGTGGTTCTTTACAAAGATGTGCAGCCTCTGCTCACTCAATTCTCGACTACGGGCAATATGAAATGTTTAGTAGAGGAAACTTAATGTTCTCTGCCGCCACTGCGCAGTCAACAATGGATTTCTCTAAGAAGACTCTTGATGACGGAGTTGTTGATAGTCCTCCCAGTAGAATTCCTAGTCCTTTAGTGGCATGCTCTCCATCTCCTCTTCGAACTAGAACTTTGTCTTCTATCCGTCGCTCAGAGACCCCGATGGACCGAGAGCCTAAGCGAAGGTTGTACGAAGATGAGATACGCCCAGTTTCAGTTCAAGAGGTATTATTTCTCGCTTTAAACGACCTCCCCTACCCATTTTTTTTACCTCCTTCATTTATTTGGTTTTTAATGGTTTCTCTCATTTTTGCAGATTGTCGTGATTCAAATGGGTCCGGAAAAGGTTGAGGCTCCCAACGCTCATTCCTTATTTCCAGTGATCACCTCCATTGCCCGCCCTTCTAGAAGCCATAGTCATGTGGCTACTCCAATTGCAACTTCAATTTCTCTTAAAGCAGTAGATGTTAATTATACAAGTCTAGTGCCGTCTGAGTTTGATGCTGCTCCTTCCTATTCGGGTGTCCCCCATTCATGGGACGTGCGCTGAGAGAACATTCAAAGGCTCCAAGTGTCGCGCCAGTATAGAGGAAATGACTTTGGTTATAGTCGAGGGCCTGAGATGCTCAAAGCCATGGCAAAGCTCAAATCATGATCACATCAGTGACATTTTGATCAATTTTAGTGTACGTAGACAAATTGGGTTCGAAAATAATGTGTCCTCACTATAAGTTTCTATTGTATCTTCGTGATCATCAAAATCATTCATCTATTTTGGTTTGATGAATCTACTAATTGTCATAGTACCAATGTTTCGTATCAAATTTTATATTGCTTTTTCTGAATTTCGTCTGTAATTATGAGATAAATTGTTATGCAAAAAAGGGAATGTGGCTTCCCGATCGATGTGTATCTTTTTGTATCATTTTATAAGCTTGGGGGGCATGAAACACCATTTTTGACAGGCCGAAAAATTGAAGATTGAACCCGGGTTGGAGTCTATTGTATCGAATGTGATCAATAAATGTTCATCCTTAAAGTTCTGGTCAAGTGCCATCTTCAACATGAACTTTTTGTTTCAATTTTCAAAATCAAAATACAGGGCGTTACTCTTCAACTGTGACTATGTTCTGTTACTTGGAAATAATAGAAGTCATTAACGGACCTTTTCCATTGAATTCCGTATGGAAGATATTATCATCATGATAGTAAAGCTTGGCAAAAAATTCTATCTATTCCTTGTAAAGAGGATTAACCGGAATATAACTTTGTATTGAATATTGTTATTCAATTATTGTTCTATTAAATAATTGCAATTTTGTTCCCTTTAAGGTTCGACCTTTCTAAATAGATTATACTTCTCAACTACGATTAGTTCAACATGGCTACCAAAATATATCACTACCAGATTGAGAGTCATTTGTACATTAACAAAGATCAAAATGTAACTACTATTGAAGTAGTGGATGGAATCTCAATTAATCTATATCATTCTAGAGAGTTAAGATTCACTAAAGTAATTAAATGTATTCTTTGTTCATTTCTTTCAAGGCAATCCATATCTTTTTATTTCATATTTGCATCTTTCAAGTCTTATTTCTCTTTTGCGTCAATTTTAAGGATGATCTAATATGGAATGAAATCATTTCATTATCATTCTTGAATTTAATTGACCTCAACTTCCTCTCAATTTCAAGGAAAACTCTCATTATAATGAATACGGTGTTATAATTTATTATCGGAATCATCATGCCTCGCAATGAACCGCCGAGGAAGAGCACGAAGGGGAAGTCCCAAGACATCGATGTCGAGGATTGGGCCAACCCTCTCTGTGTTGCAGAACCGGGATGGGAAGAAGATCCAAAACGAGTTTGGGATTGTACTACATGCAAGAAGTACGTGAAGATGACGCACATTTCCAAGATTTGGCCAAAGGAGCGTGTTGAAATACAGGTTCGCCGTTGAGAGGGACAACAATCATCGTGTCTTAGCAGACACTTCATTCATCGATACGATGAAGTTACACGTAACGCAGGCTAACGTGATTCGAAACCAAACGTCATGAATTATTTGAACATGGCGATGGTGTGGGCACAGATTGTACTGCACAAAGATGTTGATTGGCGTACTATACATGGAAAAGCCGTCAACAGCTTGAATCGCAATGATGCAGTTATTGGAACGAGTTGGACTGCAGCAAGCGATTGTGTACCGGAGTGGTCTAACCGAGGACAATTTGGAATCCCTACCGTGGTGGTGCTGGATGGTGAGGATTATGCATCCGATGAGGAGGAGAATGCGGAAGATGCAGCACCCGTGACATTTGGAGAGCAGCACGAGCGTCGAGAAGATCGTGAAGACATTGAGTTCCAATGGCAGATGGAAGAAGCAACGCTTAGGAGCTTGGAAGAGCAACATCAACATCATTGGGATCTTAGATCGTACACCCGCGATCACGGAGGATACGGCCCACAGTACGGACCTCAAAGTGGATCATATTCGGGAGATTCAAGTGCACGAGCGTCCGAACAGAGTGATTCAATTCCTTCTCCAACTTTTCGAGGTTCTTCGTACAGGAATCACGGATACGGAGGAACTGGGAGTGGCAACACAGATGTTACGGTGGTGGACCCTACATGGGGGTTTATTACCCAGGATCCACAACACCATCTCATAACGATGACAGCGATTCCGATTCGGAGTGAAGTTTGCATTAGAGTATTATTAATATTAGGAAATATGTAAAAAGTTACTCATAGTATATAAAAGAGTAACTAAATAGGTAGTATGGTAGATGGGTATACAACTATACATACGACTATTATAAAAATGCACTCATGTATAAGTTGTGGTGTTTTGAATATAAATATTCTATATTTCATCGTTTGTACAATGCGTCACGTGGCTCATGTCATTTCTAGTGCAAGTAGAAAGAAATCACCATACATGAACAAGGTTATCATCATATGAAACGAATGTGTTTGAGTTCTAATATTTAATTTGAAGTAAAATGGAGTAAAATGAAATTTTTATGAAATTCCAAATAAATTTGTTATTATTTGAGTAAGGAAAAATTTCACCACATCTTTTGTAAATTTTACTATATGCAACTATATATAATGTCTTATTGTCGTGCCCTATCTATACTTTAAATTAGGTTGTTTCTTTGTTTGTTAGTTAGTTAGTTTGTTTTGTTTGTCACGTTGAGATCTCCGCGACCATGAGTCCCGCGGAGGTGAGCTTGGTACCGTCAGAAAGCCCTCGGCATGGTTTCGTGGCAATCCGACTCAAGTTGTAGAATTTATAGAATTTTCAGTTATTTTTGGATCTTAAATTATCCTAAATTATAGATCTTTTGAATTGTGCGTCCCCTAATTGCATTCTTGGTATTGTTGGAAAGCCCTTGGCAAAGAGGGATCCACCGGCTTGGTTTCGTGGCAAATTATTAGAAAAACATTAAAATGGGCCAACAGCACATAGCTATACTAGTATTGATTATAGGAAAAGAGTAATTTTGAACATAAAGTTGTTTTTTATTCAATGTATTATTATTGTTGATATTTTATTTCTTTATTTACATTCTTCATATGTCAGAGTCAGTAGAGTTTAATTCAATGAGTCTTTTCACTTGTTTTTGACTTGAAGAATTGGTCCAAAAATTGGTCTCAATTTCTAAAAATATTTCAATTTCTACTTAGAAAAAGAGAAATAACCAAAGTATATTTCAAAAGAACTGGTTAAAAGTAGACTATTTATAAAATTAGACGCAATTCTTAGAGAACTTCCCGAACTCTGATGGCCACCCTCACTTACCACACCGTAGTTGGTACCTGTGATGGCACCCCCGCTGGTACCCCCTCATATATATTAAAGGATGATAAGTCATAAATATTGAGAAATTTGGACTTCGTAAAAGATCTACATTCATAATAAAACCATTGGTATACCAAATGAGAAATTTTTGTACATGGGATTTTGAAAATTACACTTATACCACACAGAACAAAAATTTCCTTCTTTAGAGATTTGGGAGGATAAAATTCTGGAAATTATCAAAATTGAGATTAGCGATGGGCAAAATTGAAAGGTGAATTTTTTTTTCAATTCAACATTTAAAACATCTATTTTTATAATTTTGTATGTTACCACAAAAACATTAAAAACTTGTGGACCTCAAAGAGAATAATAAGAATAAAGTAAATTAAATCAAAAAATTTTAAAAAAATATATATATATATATATAATAAATAAATGAATATAAAATAATATATATATATTTATATATTATTGTTACATATGCATTTTCTTTCTCTTTTTTCAAATTTTGCGATCAACTAAAGCCCTACAAAGTTAAGACTTAAGAAGTACAACATACAAACGAATATTTCCATAATTTATTAATTCTACTTCAATTTTTTACCACTAAACCCCGTAAACGATAAGTAAAATTGTAATACCACCCCTCAAAAAGAAAAAACAACTTCAAAAACTAATTTAAAAAATAATAATTCTTGTTCTTACTTCTTACCATCCAATCCGACAAAGGTCTGAAAGGGGTTGGGAAGCTCAAAATAAACATTCTAAAACCGCCCTTCAATTAATGTATTGTTTATTTATTTTTAAATGTAAAAAACATCACAGAAATTCTTTTTTTTCGTCCTTGGTCCATACCGCTCAAGCCAAGGGAGCTCTATGCAGTGGAGGTTTACTAACTACGAGCCCCCCACCCAAAACCAGTAAAGATTATGAAAGAAAAAATAAAAAAATAAAAAAAAATAAAAAAAACGTTAGGGAAACGCGACGGTTGGGACGGGCGTCCACTACGTCGGACGGACGGCCGTCAGCCGGATCATCACCGTCTGATCTGGCGGACGGACAGATAGCCCGTCCGCCCCTCACTCTTTTGTGCTCTCTCTTGTGAAAAGCAAGAGCGGAGTGGAAAGCTTGGTGGCCTCGGTCTCCATTGGTTCCCCTCCTAGGAAGTGCAAGTGAGAGGTTATATGGGGCCCCGTTATTGTCTTTTTTTTATTCACGCTCACATAATTTATCCAAAAGCATAAAAATCTTCACACTTTTCATTATTACAATTAAATTCATCACGATGACACAATCGAAGAAGGCTGCAAAGCGGAAACACGAAGGTCATCCTAAAGAACAGCCATGGGGTTGTACACGACGGAGAGAGCAGGTCTCAGATGATTTGTTAAGGTTTTTGATAAAAACCATCGTCAAGTTTTACGAGGGGGAGAGAACTATGTCTCTTCACAACAAGTATGTGCGATACAATGAGGAATGTGCGACAAAATTCAAGATGGACATGTGGCAACGCCTGATGGATGTTGTGAACAGTGGCAATTGGAAAGAAGAGACTGACAAAAGTGGTTTTAACTGCTTTTTGGAGAACCGGGTTTACGATTCATTGTAGAATGCAAAGGATATCCTCATGAAATTTCGGAAAGAGCATTGAGTGGGCGATGAGGAGTTTCACCAAGTGATTCCGAGGACTGAATTATTTGTTGGTCGTTGTGCTCTGTTTGCGAAAAACAAAAATCGGCAAGGATCTATTCGTTGGTGGAAAACAGCAGCTGGAATTGAACAGGATCGTAGGAGCAGACAACATCTTATAGCTCTTCCGGACACGGCAAGAGTCTTACATTAAGACAACAAAGAAATGAAGGGCGGGTATGCAACTATTCGAAAGGTTCGGATCGAAGGATGTCCTGGAATACTACCGCACTGGGAATTTGCGGCAAAGGTATCAAACCAACATCGCACGCAACCGGAGCAAGCAAGAATGGAACACCAGAACGAGTCCATAGCAGTGAGGATTGGACATGGTGGAGTCATACGGTTTGCAGTGGTCCATGCAACAATGAATGAAGGATACGCATATTGGTGGAACGGTGGAACACTGCGACATATGTTGAACTTGGATAAAAATTTTCCAGAGGATATAGCTACCCGACTGGTGCATAGCAAACTAACGGACACAGAGGTCGTTGACGCTTTTCAGCTTCGACGATTTCGGAAGAAGCGAACGGCGCTAGCGTGGGCTTTTCTTCACATCAGGCGTGCCGTGCATGATGCAGGACATCTACACAATGATCTTTCTCCCGACAACATCATGTTCCACTTTCCCGAGGATGAGTCGCGTGTGTACATTGGAGTGTGTAATTGGGGCATGACTACCGTAGCTGCACAACCACCAAAATCATTGTACGTGTTTACAAAAGCTGCCGACATGATGGAGGCTTTACGAAGGAGGTGGTGGGTTGATCTAAAGATATCGTATTTGCACAAACGAGATGGAGATGTGGAAATAATTTTATATTTATCACGTGCATCCGAGGAGTACGCGGTGTGCAAAATAGCTGAATGAATCAACAATAAGAGTATGTCGGAAGAGTACTGGAAGTTGAACATGGAAAGTAGAACCATGGGCAGGTTTAGCCACCACAAGTTGCGGACGGCGTTTCGGTTGTATTTGGAGCGAGTTTGCAATGAAGGTTCCAAGAATGCTGGTGGTTTAGCTCACATCATCAATATTTTCAGCGGCAATTTTAATTGGTCAATGCCGGATCAACACTTTTGACATTTATACGAGTAGTTCAATAATTTTTACTATTATATAGAACTATAGAAATATAGAACTATATAGAATAGATAGGAGTACGGAGATATAGAGTAGAGTGTGTAGTATGTAGGCAATCACCAATGTATGCCAATGTAAGCAAAATTGAATATAATTTTTTGGAAGTGTTCAATGTATTTTGTTTTACAAGTGGTTATTTAGTGAAAGTTTCAAAGACAAGAAACATAAATTCAATTTGAAATGACCTGCCCTGAATTGCTATGTTGCCAAAAATGCACTTTAGGCATTTTGGCATCTTTGATCAAGTTCATGCTAATGTTGTATAAATTTGTGGTGCAACATTATAATACAAAATGAAGAATAATATTTTTGTTAACCATTATTTTCCTAATCCATCACAATAATATGAAGTTCACCTCGGGTGAAATGTCTAAAAAACATCAACAAACACGAGAATATTTCAAAAAAAGGTTCAAAATAATGTATTGTTCACATAGATTTTTTGTACATGTATTACGAATACATAGTGTCATACACACCTAAACTACAGGACGTAATCCTATTTTTGGAGAAACTCTACAGACAATAATCATCATCTCCTTTCAGCTCTGCCCCACTATTCTCAGCCTCTTTTCGCCGTTCGTTGTGTTCTTCGTCCGATGTATCTTCTATATCATCAGTTGAAGAGTATAAAAGTGTACATACTCCGTCAGCTACTTCCGTTGATGTACGCAATTTCTTTCTAGTACCGTTGGTCCTCTCCATCTTCACTTTCATTATGGCTACTTTGTTCTCTTTTGACGGGCATGGAACCGCTTTGATTTTGGTCTTTTCAACCGGTAAACATGCGTCAAGTGGAGTTCGGCACACTTTTGTCTTTTGTTTGGAGAAATTGCAAATGGCTCCACAATTCTCCTCTTCTTGCCTTCACCGCCTTGTTTGACATCTCGTTTTTCTGATGAAGGCCTTCCATGACTAATTATTTTGATTGCATCCGAGGCTTGCGGAGTGAGGAATGATGACTTCATATTGCGTCTTGGGGGTGCACTGCTACAACTTTTGCGAATCAACATTGCCTCCAATGTCTCATCCATATCATCATCCGTAGATTATATGGATGGATGGAATCGGCGGATACAAGAGTGGTTGTTTTTAGGAATGTTCAGTAGTCGATTTCCAATACTG
>CAXARX010000660.1:0-19464 GCA_963971425.1 Bryoerythrophyllum caledonicum | reverse complement strand
CATTGTTAAAGCAGTTAATCCTACTCTCATACGAGCTCCAGGTGGCTCATTCATTTGACCATAAACTAAGGCTACTTTTGATTCTGAAATATTTTCTTCATTAATTACTTTTGATTCTTTCATTTCCATATAAAGATCATTTCCTTCACGAGTACGCTCTCCTACTCCACCAAATACAGATACACCACCATGTGCTTTAGCAATATTATTAATTAATTCCATAATAAGTACGGTTTTTCCTACCCCAGCTCCTCCAAATAATCCAATTTTACCACCACGTCTATAAGGAGCTAAAAGATCTACTACTTTAATTCCTGTTTCAAAAATGGATAATTTAGTATCTAATTGGGTAAAAGCAGGAGCAGATCTATGAATAGGAAAAGTTGTACTAGCATCTACTGGACCAAGATTGTCAACAGGCTCTCCTAAAACATTAAAAATGCGTCCAAGAGTAGCTTCTCCAACTGGAACACTTAAAGGAGCTCCTGTATCAATAACTTGCATGCCTCTCATTAAACCATCTGTAGCACTCATAGCAACCGCCCGAACCTTGTTATTTCCTAGTAATTGTTGAACCTCACACGTAACATTAATTTCTTGACCCGCTGTATTTTGACCTTTAACTATTAATGAATTGTAAATATTAGGCATTTTACCTGGAGAAAAAGTAACATCTAATACGGGCCCAATAATTTGAGTAATACGTCCTATATTTTTAACAGCAAGTGTGGAAATCCCAAGAGTACGAAAATTTGTTTTCATAAAATTTAGAAATAATAAAATTAATTATGGATTGTATTGAAAAAATAGTTAGTATCAACTCGATCATTTAGTTATTAAATAAAAAAATTACTTTCAACTTATTACTTTTTATAAAAGTAAATAAAATAAAAAAAATTAAAACTTGTAATAAACAAAGCTTTTTTGTAATATAAAATTATTAATAAAAAATTTCTTTTTTTTTTTTACTATTTTTTTAATTAAATTTTATTTTTATTAATTAGTTTACCATTTGAAAGATTAATAGGTCAATGCTTGAAAAACAAAAACAATATATTAGAAAAGAATTTGAGTTGCATCAAATATAAAAAATAATATACAATGATACTGTTTTGTTATAGAAAAATTACTTGTCTAGTTTTAGACAAAATTAAATACTAAAAAAATTTTTTCTAAAAAAAAAAAATTTATCGAGTAGACCTCATTCTTGCAAGAATGATTAATTGAGTTGTAGGGAGGGACCTATGTCACCACAAACGGAGACTAAAGCAGGTGTTGGATTTAAAGCTGGTGTTAAAGATTACAGATTAACTTATTACACTCCAGATTATCAAACTTCAGAAACTGATATTTTAGCAGCATTTCGAATGACTCCTCAACCAGGGGTACCACCTGAAGAAGCAGGAGCTGCAGTAGCTGCGGAATCTTCCACTGGTACATGGACTACGGTTTGGACTGATGGACTTACTAGTCTTGATCGTTATAAAGGTCGATGCTATGATATTGAAGCAGTTCCTGGAGAAGAAAATCAATATATCGCTTATGTTGCTTACCCATTAGATTTATTTGAAGAAGGTTCTGTTACTAATTTATTTACTTCTATTGTTGGTAATGTTTTTGGATTTAAAGCTTTACGAGCTTTGCGTCTAGAAGATTTGCGTATTCCTCCAGCTTATTCCAAAACTTTCCAAGGTCCACCTCACGGTATTCAAGTTGAAAGAGACAAATTAAACAAATATGGTCGTCCATTATTAGGATGTACTATTAAACCAAAATTAGGTTTATCTGCTAAAAACTACGGTAGAGCTGTTTATGAATGTCTTCGTGGTGGACTTGATTTCACAAAAGATGATGAAAACGTAAATTCTCAGCCATTCATGCGTTGGAGAGATCGTTTCTTATTTTGTGCGGAAGCTATTTACAAATCTCAAGCTGAAACAGGTGAAATTAAAGGACATTATCTAAATGCTACCGCAGGTACCTGTGAAGAAATGTTAAAAAGAGCTGCATTTGCTAGAGAATTAGGCATGCCTATTGTTATGCATGACTATTTAACAGGTGGTTTTACTGCAAATACTAGTTTAGCTCATTATTGCCGTGATAACGGATTACTTCTTCATATTCACCGTGCAATGCATGCAGTTCTTGACCGACAAAAAAACCATGGTATGCATTTCCGTGTATTAGCTAAAGCATTACGTTTATCCGGTGGAGATCATATTCACTCTGGTACTGTAGTAGGTAAACTTGAAGGAGAACGTCAAGTAACTTTAGGCTTTGTGGATTTACTTCGTGATGACTATATTGAAAAAGATAGAAGTCGTGGTATTTATTTTACTCAAGACTGGGTTTCTTTACCAGGTGTTTTACCTGTAGCATCTGGCGGTATTCATGTTTGGCATATGCCAGCATTAACTGAAATTTTTGGAGATGATTCTGTATTACAATTTGGTGGCGGAACTTTAGGTCACCCTTGGGGTAACGCGCCTGGTGCAGTTGCTAATAGAGTTGCTTTAGAAGCTTGTGTACAAGCTCGTAATGAAGGACGTGATCTTGCTCGCGAAGGTAATGATATTATTCGTGAAGCTACTAAATGGAGTCCTGAATTAGCTGCTGCTTGTGAAGTTTGGAAAGAAATTAAATTTGAATTTAAGTTGGCTACTTAGAATCATGTCTAGTTGATGTCTGCTTTTTTGGATGTATATATACATGTATGCATGTATAATAATAATAATAATTTAAGGTTACTTTTTATTCCATTTTGAATCATGTAAATCCCACTTAGACTCCATTAGGAATTTTTTTCAATGTGGATCACCTCAACATTGTTTTAGATTTATAAAATTCGCAATTTGGAAAAAAATAAGACGTTCCTTTTGAAACTTCTATTGCTTTTAGGAAGTTTACAATATACAAATTAATTTCAACTCATTGTTAAATTTTAAACTTTTGAAGTGAAAATTATACTCCCTTCATCCCATAATGATCGTCTTGTTGGCCTTAATTTTTTGTCCCAAAATGATCTTCTTGTTGTACTTTGTGATGTTGGAATAGGTTTAATTTGTTTTTCAATTGCTTTATATGATTTTCAACATAACTTTGACTAATAGTCTCCCCTCTAAGTTGGCAATCATTAATCAAGAAACAAATGAAATGATTGGAGGGATCGATCAACATTGTTCGTAATTATTTTTTGCATCTCTTTGAGTATTTCCCAATTGAAGGAGATTAAGCTTTCGGAGCCAAAACAGGGATCCAAACATAGTCTTAGGTATGTACTAAATGCCCATAAAATTACACTTTGAAAAGGGATGTGAAGCTGAAAGTTTCTTAGATGCTAAGAGTGCACCCAACTCTACTTAGAGTACAAAATAGGTCTTTTAAATATTATTTTTAGCCTTAACATTTTCTCTAACAGGAAGATCATTTTGGGACAGAGGAAGTAACTTATATGATTTTCAAAAGTTGATGCTATTAAATTAATTCAGAAAATATTTTAAATATTTTTTGGGAGTTTAACCATTTAAATTATTTGTAAAAGATGATTGAACATACCGAAAAGAAAAGGGGTTGCATGAGGAGTCTTTGTGTAGCCAACACTCCAATATTATTTATTTATGACATGCTTTCGAGATGAATAATTCCTTGGTCTCCTCATGAATAGTCAATTTGGTTTGGGAGAAGGAGTAGGAACTCATCTCTAGAATTGGAGGAGTCATGAGTTCCAAACTCCAATCTTTGACAATTTCTTACTCTAAATTATTCTACAACTCCTCTTACAAGTTTTTTGGACTACGTTCATCTCAAAAAATTCAAGAGGTTTTTATCATGTCTTTCCTCTTTGGGATTCTTTTTTCAACTAATCCCTCAAATGTCAAGGTAAGCCATTTGAACTTAGTTTTGGGAGAATAATACAGAAAAATAGATGTACTAAAATATTCAAGGCAAGAGTTAATGCATTAGAAAGGTACTAAATATGCAAAAATAATTGCTATATTTAAATACTTTTGGAAGAATTGATAAGCAAACAAAGATTCACATTTTTGTAGGACGAAGTTGTTAAAGTTTAATTTAGGCAATCTTTACTACTGGGCATGCCAAGCACGATTTCCAAATCCAGACCCAACAAAATTATTCTTATAATATTCTTCTTCTTTTCCTTTTTCTTTTTTGAAATCATCATTTGCATTGTGCCCCAAGGTCAAAACATTTAAATTCTATTTGGACTGCCCCATTACACCCATAGTGACGCTTAAATGTTAACTCTCATGCCATACAATTTATCTATTGAACCAAACTTTATCAAATCAAACTTTATCAAACATGTGGGTGATACATATTATAACACATCTATGTTTTGTTTAGTACCCTCGACAAGGTTATTTATTTGTTTTTCCGATGACAAATTGACACGCACCATTACAACGTAGCCAACTTAGGAAAACTTGGATAGAGTCATCCAAACACGCATGCTCATCCATAAATTCATCTATATTGAGAGTGGCCACTTGAGTATTTTTTTTTGAGAAGTTTGGCGATTTCACCCAATTTTTGCCCTTTTTTTTTCTACTTCTTTTAGTGTGTAAATAGCCACCTCAAAATGAAGTAAGAAGTTTTTTGACGAAAATTTGCCAAAAAAAATTGTGCTCCTCGGGCTTTTGGGGGTTAACATACACTTGGTTTGGTTTTATTTTAGAGGATCAGGACAAGGGAGGTCGTAAGAGTTATCTTACTTTCTTTGGAAAATGGGATTTCCTTCTTGTTCCATGGGCATCTTTTTCTTGAAACAAGTGATAGTTTATTGAAATATCTATATGTATAATATTATTATACTAACCCCAAACGTAAAGGGATTCCCCATATTCTCATAATTTGAAAAAAATTGTAATAAAATACTCCTTCAAAGAATATTTTGGAATTGCTTTACAAATGAAAATTATAGACTTTGATTTTTAAATTTCATCTATACGGTTAGATTCTCCTACGCTATCACTAATTTGTTTCTTATAAAATTTGACTCCTAAAATCTTAAGGTTTTTTTTTGGCAAAACAAACACTCAAAACTATTATTTCATTTGCAAAGAGTATAAAAACTTGAAAAGTGATTTTCTTTTTGCAAATTTAACCATAGGATCTTACACCTAACTAGTATGAGAATGTGTGGAATGAATTTCAAAAATTTTGACGGTATGGATTGTAAGATATGTACGTTTAAAGTGCAGAAAACATGATTTTTTGCACATTGCCTAGAAAACAAGATGCTTCATAACTTTCACATCACTTCTCTAAATTGGATGAATCAATACTTTCCATATAGAAAAAATATAATCTACTAGGAAGTTTTTAAATTTTGTGTAAATTTTTATGTTTTGTTGCTTATTTTCACTTGTTTTGAGGTTCTTTGGACATAACTTTTACTCCCGGGCACTGATTGAAAGAAAATTTATATTACCATAAAGTTAATAAAATTTTCTATTTTCCAAATAAAGTTTCAAAGAATCATGACAAAAATTGAGACCGGAGTAGCCTGCGCTAAATCAAATTTGTCTCCCGTAGGAACAATGGTACTTTAGGGGTTAAGAGGGAAAATTCTAAATTTCTTCTAAATTTGATTACAAGCAAAATGTTCAATGTTTTGAGTGAATATTGTTGGAATGAATTTGTAATGAGATTCCGTTGACATGGGTGATTTTTAGAAATTTTTGTGTTCCTTGAACTAACCACCTAATTTTTGTTGGATCATTTTTGAACTTGACATACTTTTGATTTTGTAATTTTAGAATATTAACTTTAGTAACACCAAGTCTAACCATTGGATAGGTCAACAATTTAAGAAGCATCTTGAGAAATAAAGTTGACTTTTATCTAAGCAGTTTTGACACAAGGAGATACTTGAATCTAGTCGTCATTCAAATACTCAACTCTAAGACGTTTAAGGGTTAAAAGTTAAGACTAGGGTGCATTTTAATAACCTCCTCTATAAAGTATTTGGATTTAAATAGTTTTTAAATAAAAATTATTTGAATACTCAATCACTACATATACATTAATCACTTGTATAAATTTTGGGATCAAATGTTCTTTAAAAATTGATAGAAGTTTGGCCCAAAATGTATAATTTAAATCAATTATTTTTGAAATTTCTACATAATTTTTTTGACATTGTCTTTAAGAACTCTTTTTTTATTTTTAGGAGAATGGGGGGCATTTAATAAATTTAAGAGACTATTTTAATATGTACATATGGGAATTAAAAGTAAGCACTCTCATGGTTTCTAATGTTAACTTTAACTACACTCTTTGGGCACAATCGTAGCATGTAACTAAAAGAAATTTATATGATTCATTTCAAAAATTGAGTGAGCAAGTGAATTCTAAAAATATTTTTCTTTCCACAAAACTCTTTTTTAGAAAATAAGTTTGAATCGTCTTATTCATTAATGATTAGCTCTTATTCATTAATTTTCATCTTCTTTTAACGATTAGCTCTTGGAATGAGCTCAATTCGTCGTTCGTGTAGATAATTTGACAATTGGCACCCTTGGAATAAAAGAAATTTGAAGCTATTGTGACACACTTCTACAAGATTTAAGCCACATAGATTGCAAAATCATAATATTTTAATGTTGAAAAAGGATACAAAAGCCTTCCTAGATACTCATTGAATGTGAAATTAGATTTCTAAACCAACTCGAATGAAAATCTTTAACCTATATTTGATTCAAAATCACTATAAAAAAAATAAGGAAAAAATCATTAAAATTATTTGTACATACAAAATGGCTTTGAAATGTCCAAACGTTGAAAGTTGCCAAAGACATTTTGAAATGAACCCCCTTTTTTAATATGCTACTCCAAAATATTTGATTGAGATAAAAAATTTATGACAAACTAAACTATTATATGCAACTCTCGAATCTTTTTTCAAATTTCGAAACCAACACCATATTAAGAAGCCATAGGCTCCTAAAAGTCACTCTAAAAACATATGGATTTGGAATTTTGAATAGTTTCCAAACATTCACAACAACTTCAATTGACTTGAAAAGTTTACCGTAATGACTATACTTCAAGTGAAATTTAACCCAAATTTATTTTTATTGAAAAAAACATTGCATAAAGCAATACAAGTCCCAAAAGTTGCAACCATCAAAATGCACTCGATTTACAAAATTGAACTTGTGAAGTTTAAATGGCTCCCCAAAACCAATAGATCTTGAATTGATTTGAAAATTTTACGACACAAACTAAAAGAATATGTAGAATTTTCAACAAATTTAACTATGTTTCGATAGTAGATTGAAAAGTTAGAGTACGTTGAAATTGAAAACAATCCAAAAATGTCTAGATCATGTATATTGCCATGTTTAGGATTTAAATCACTTCAACATTAAATAAAGTATGATATTTTCACAAATCATCATGATTCCATTTAGTTCATACATACATGAAACTAGCTTCCTAATAAATATGTAGTAAAGAATCTCTTATACAGAAAGTGCATAATGTATGAAAAAATAATTTTAAAGAAATTTTTGAAGGCAAACACCTCGATAATGCTATCATCTTTGAAAATATAATATTCGGAAAACTATTGTATTCAAAGAGAATGTTCAACATCTCTTTATTGAATAATTAATTATTAGGTGCATTCATGATACTAGAAGCCAACAATGTCCAAACCTAAGTACTCTTCATTAGTGTTTAGCAAACAATATTTTCAATTTATGTATATATTAGAAAAAATTAAAGAAATGTGAGTGAATATTAAGGAGTGGTTACTGCTATATTTTAGGTTTTATTAAATATTTAAAAGTGTAATTTCACTCAATATGAAATTGAAAATTTGAAACTAAATACATTGAAATTATTTACAATAAAAATTTGCAAGTAACATACAAAAAAATTATGTAATTTTGCAGTGGTTTACAAGAAAACTTAGAAGTAATTATACTTTCCATGGCTCCTAATGTCATAAATGAACCCTCTTTTCTTCGCAAAATAGAATTTGATACTTGGAACATCCCCTAAAATTTTATTTTATTTTGAATATTTTACTTCAAATTATGAATCTTTTTTTGTTGACCATGCCCTATGTCAACGTGGAATTAGGAATTCTTGCACTTGGGGGGTTTCAAATTGCATTTGGAGGTGATGGAACATAAATTTAGTTGTTTTGAAATTTGGGAGGCAAAATTTTGGAAGTGATCATGATTCGATTGGAGATTGGCAAATTTGTAATGAGAGAATTTTGGGGGTACATTTCATTTTAATCAATCACACTTGACCATTCATGCATTACATAACAAAATGATCCTTAAAGTATAATACAACAATGTGTTAGGTTGTAGTAAAAAATGGATACACACAATCAAAAATCTATTGAAAAATTCTAGCTTAATGGGAGCTAAAAATAAAGAGAAACAAAGATTTTTTTTAAATATTAAAAAAATTTAGTTTTTTTTTGTTTGTTTAAGTTATAAGGCCTTCAGAGTGTCTACGACTCTACGTAGGGTTGAGAAGAAAAATAATCAAATTTATTTATTTATTTTTGTTCACACTGCTGAACCCCGTGGAGCTCCACAAAGTTGAGAAGTACAAAAATAAATAAAATCATATATATTTTATAATTTAAATCAATTTTTTTGGTTTCTAATTGAAAATAGGTTTCAATTTAATTCTTTTGTGGGATTTTGCTCATGAACTTGTTCGACTCAAATTTTTTGTAGGTTCTTTGTTGAAGCCCTTATTGAAAGAAAAATTTGATGTGTTTTGGCTAGGGTTTCCATTTGAGCTATAAAATTTTAGAAAATTTGCTATAAATGCTTAAATACGATGTAGATTTATGTGTTTGGAATTAGAAACACTTTACTACGGCTCCAAGATGTTAGGAGCACTTAAATTTAATGTTGGGTGCTAAAAATATATTTTTAAAACTACTAAAAATTGCAAGTTTTACGACAAATGTTCGAATTCATTGTAGATTTTTGCGTTTGGAATTATAATCATTTATTGAGGTCCCTGAAGAGTAGAGCAACTTAAATTTGATGTTATGTGCCAAAATTTTGATTAAATTAGTATTTAAAATAGCAAGTTTCTGACACATGTTCAAATTTGATGTAGATTTTTGCGTTTGGAATTACAATCATTATATGAGATTCTTTGGCAAATAGGGGACTTAAATTTGACGTTAGTTGTTGGAAATTTGATTTAAATGCTACTAAATCTAGCAATTTTTTTCAACAATCGTCAAATTTGATTTAGATTTTTGCTATTGGAATGAAAATTATTGTATGAAGATTCCATGAGATTATAGACACTTAAATGTGATGTTGGGTGTCAAAATTTTGACTTAAATGCTACTAAATATAGCAATTCTTTTCTACAAATGCTCAAATTTGGTGTAGATTTTTGTGTTTGGGATTGAAATCATCCTACAAGCTTTTGTAAAACTAGGACTTGAATTTGATGTTGGGTGTCAAATATTTGATTTTAAACTACTAAATATAACAATCTCTTTTTAGAAAGGTTCAAATTTGATTTAGATTTTTGCGTTCAAAATCAAAATCATTCTATGAAGTTTCCATAAATTGGAGGAACTTAAATTTGAAATTGGGTCTATGAAATTTGCTTTAAATTTCTTAATATAGTATTTTTTGCCATGAATGTTCAAATTTGATGTAGAGTTTTGCCTTTGGAATTGTATGAACCTTAACAGAGCTCCAGAGGTCTATGACTCTTATATTTTATATGAGATGTCAAAAATGCATGTAAAATGTGCCAAATTTATAAAATCTTTCAAATTACAAGGTGAATTTTTTTCAATCTACATGTATCATTTTGTTTTTAACTGACAACAGCTCTAGTGATGAGAGCCTTGGATTGTACTAATCAAAAACTCATTTTAAACTTATGCTACGACATGAAGAGCACAATGCGGAGAGCAAAGCAGAAATGGAAATAGGGAGTTAGTTACCCTAGGTGATTCTTTAGATTCATGACAAAGAGTAGCAATAGATTTACTTCAAGTAGGAAGAGGTGAAACTCTTATGTAATACAAATAGTCCAAATCTTGTGTAGTTTGGAGTGTGTGGCTTTATGTTTTACTAAAATACATTGTTTTGTTTTGAATTTTTTTGAAATATTAATAAATATTGTTGCTAAAATTTCATATAGTTATTGCAAATAATTGCAAATTGGATTTTTATAAACAAAGTAGTGCAATTGTTTTGAAAATTGTAGTGTTTGTCCAAAAAAATAAAAGTAAAAAAATTATTCTCACATTTAAAATTCAAGGGGATAAATTTTTGAAAATGAGAAAAAATGAAGTCTATTGTGGCCTTGGCATAATGCACTTCCGCAAGTGCAAGAATTCCTAATTTAGTGTTAAAATTCCTAATTCAATGTTAGTAGTGTTCTAATCCTCAAAAATAATTCTTTCTTTGGATAAATGTAGTATATAATGATAACCAGTTTTACAAAATTTCCATATAAAACATTTAAATTGTACTCTAAGTAAAAAATTTAAGTCAAATGGTTACGTAGTACTTTAAGTTTTGTTCAATATGCCTAAGGGTATTACCTCCTAAACGTACGAACCCTTTTAACATAAGTATATGCCAATTCAAACATATATATATTAGCATGGCTCATGTGTATATGGGTGTACATAAGAGAACCATTACAAACACAAAATATACTCAATAAATTTGACATACTCATCTTTAGAGGCCTCTTCAATATTATCAACATGTGCTCTTTAGGAGAAGCTTGAATTAATTGATAAAAAAAAAATAGACTTGTTAAAGCAATTTGGATTAAAGTCATCCAAAAGTGTAAAAAAAAAAGATATTAAGCTTGGAATGAGTTTATGATCCATCTTAGGATACTATGATGTTTAGGGGTTAAAGCTATAAAAGTAGAATGATTTGGAACAAATTATGTTTTTTTTATAAAATTGATGATGGAAAATCAATACATTAAATTAGCATGTTTGTTTGATTGATTGTTTTTTTTTGTTTTCTGTGAGAGGTTGACATATCATGGACTGGGTGTCTCCTACGAGCTATTTTGGGTATCATTGGAAAGCTCTCAACAAGGAAGGATGCAAAAACTTTGTTTCGTGGCATTTGGACGTACAATGTGAAAGTTATGCACTTTTTAGTTATTTTTTTCATCATAAATTGAATTAAATAAATGGCGTCCCTCAATGCCGTTCTTAGTATTGTTGAAATGCTCTCATTGACGAGGGGAGTACAAACTTTGTTTCATGATGTTTGAATGTACGATGTGAAAGTTATGCATTTTTTAGTTATTTTTGTCATCTCAAAAGTAGGCAAACAATGTAAGCTATACTAGTGTAGATGAAGATGGTTGATGAAATTTATAAATGAAGACAATGGAAAAAATTTTAAAATTTTTTAAAAAATAAAGTAAAAAATTAAAAAATTAAAAAAAATTAAAAAATAAATATATAGATGAAGAAATTGTAAATGAGATTGAATTAAATACATATTACCTCACTTTAGACAATCAACAACTGATGATTGAGGAAAATTACCGTAGTTTGGTGCATATCGGGATAAAGTGAAATTTCAATTAATTAATTTGAGTACAAACCACGATGCCACATGTCACTGTGTGGAAGGCCCAACAATATTTTAATTTAGCTATATTAATATATGGAGGATCTTACAATGTTTTTACTTGCTTTAAAACTATTTTAAACATCAGAGAAAGCTAAATTGTTCAATCATACCTAATCTAGTAGGGAGGTTCTAAATCGGGGATGCTAGTTTGTGAGCCTGTGAGCATGAGCCTGTGAGCCTGTGAGCCTGTGAGCCTCCATTTTTTTTCCATTTAAGATTCCTAAATCTGTTAGGGACCTATGACCGTGGAATTAAATGCAAGGATCTATAGTCCAAATGAAAAACAAATGAATATGTTACTATGTGATTTTGTCCCCCAAAATTGAACCAAAATATATTTTTAAATTGGAATATTATTAAAAATAGGAAATATTTTGTAAGCAACACATGATAATGAAAATAAGTGAATCCAGTAGTCTAGGATATCTTACTACAAAGACATATATGAAAAAAAATACAATACATTATAACACCATTATTTAAGGACGACATTTATCAAGTTAAAAATAGAAGGGGCAATAAACATGGATTGTAGAGGTTGAATATAAATGTGGTGATAGGCAAAATATTACAAGCACTATATCATGAACAATGGTTTTGAGCTTATGACTTAGGAATAAATGTAGTCTTAATTGTTGGTCTTTATGTAAATTTAAAGAATGAAAATGGTCCTATCTTATTTTATTTTATTTTTATAATAATGCTTTAAAATTAAAAACAAAAAAATCTTGGATAGAAAATATTTAAAATATACATGATAGTCATATATTATATACTAAATATATGTATTAACCTAGAATGAATTAAGCAACTATTTTTCTAGTGAATGCCTTTATTTTTGGACTATCTTAGTCAAAAAGATTTCTTCTAAAAACAAATCCAATGCTAGTAGTTTCATTGAATTCCGAGTTAAAGTGTACTATGTAGAATTTTATAAAGTTTAATAATGTAGTGTAATTCAAGACTCATAATTTTATTGTTCAATTTGGGAATAGGGTGAAGTCTTAGGCCATTAATTGGGATTGTTGCCACATCATGCATAGTTAAATTCAATCTGAGAATAAAGTAAATAGAAATGAAATATGAAATCATAAAATCAAACTCAAATATCGTCTGACTCAGATGCACTGAGTTCAAAATAAGAACATACCCTAGGATCATAAGATCTACGAGGTGATAAAGAGGCTGAAGATGAATCAGATGAAACATTAGCATAAGCTAAAGCTAAATCTTCAGCATATGTAGGCAAACCCTGAGGACTCAAAGTAGGACTTCTAAAAAATCCAGGGTGCCGATAAAAAGGCAAGGTTTGTCTTGGTGATGGACTCATCCAACTGCAAACAACAAGCCATATATTTGAGTATGTAGTAGCAAATTAGAATACTAAGTATAGAATTTTGAATTGAAGTTGTTAAAAGAGAAATAAACATAAATAAGACTTACTCACATAAGTCAAGTAGTTCGACATCTTCAATTGGAGAGTCATCATCAATGTCCATACCATTGCCTGTGGTAGAAGAATCAAGAGTCTTGGAGATGGTTGTAGGTGTTTGTAATGGCTTGAGAACCTCATCAAAGAGCTTGGCATCACTTTCTAATGCTAGAATATGGCGATTAGATGAATGAGCTGCTCTGATGGAAGAACCTGATTAAGACACAACATTTGCATGATAAGAACATCAAAATTGAAGGGTAGATAAAAACAATCAAATCACAAAATAGAAAAATAATGATTCAATAATGTAGATTACAATACCTGTAGAGGCAGTCATGTCTGCAACAATACCACTTGTAGGGCTCAAGCCATGAACAAAAAGCTTCATTAGAACCTCAGACTTCTCCTTAGCACTCCTCTATGGCTTGCCATCTTCTTTTCTACATGATTGAGTTGTTGTCGTGATAGAGTTAAAGAGGACGTCATCTGTGGCTAAATCAACCTCAAGAATTGAAGGATCAATAGAAATCTGAAGCTCTTGAGGTAGTCTAGCAATAGGAGAGGCAAATGATCGAACCAACAACAAAGCCTTGAATTTCAATGTCTGCAAATCAAAATCAAATTCAAATTAGAAGCTACATTTGAGATCAAACAAAGTGTAATAACAATTGAGTCAAAAGTAGAAGTAAAAGATTAAAATTACTACTTACAAATTTGGATGGGTTCATAGGATGTGCCAAATGTAAGCAATTTATGATAGTCCACTCATCCTTCATCTTCAATTTGTAATTCTTGAAGAATCCAGCAACTTCTCTCTTCACTGTAGAACTGTCAGGTATAAATAGAAGAAATGCTCCATCATCATGAAGATAAGTAAGAGAGAACGCTATCATCACATGGAGAAAACTTGGAATGCTAGCATTCCAATGTGGAATTTGAGATGGTGGATTTGAAACGCATGGAACTGGAAGACTATCTGGATATTCTGCAATGATGAGGTCCACAGCTGGTCTCTTTTGTATTTTTCCATAAAAAAAGAACTCTCTGCCTTCACCAACCTACAAAGATAAATTTGAGAAATATTAAGTCATGGTAAAAGATGTTAAAGTCATAAAAGAAAATAAATGAGAAGATGTAAATTATATAGAACATGTAAGATTTCATAACAATAAAAATGAGATAAAAAAACAAACAAATAGAAAGAATGAACTCACCTTTGAGAGAAAAGCCACAATGTTGTCATATGATATACCAAATGTATCATTCTTCTTCTTCTCTTCAACAATTCTAACAAAAGAATCATTCAAGATTAGATCAAGAGATGTATGATTGATAGACAAAGGAGTCGGAGTACTCATCATACCTTTAAGCTTAGGAGGCAGCTCAAAGGTAGGAGAGGAGGTTGGTGTCAAAACCACAGGAGTAGAAGATGTCTTCTGGCGCTTTAAAGCAGGGAGTTTTTCTTGAACATTGGAAGAAGAAGGTCTAGTGACAACAAGGTTCTGGAGAGTGTCTTCAACTGGTACATCTTCATTAGAATCATCAAGATCAACCACCACTTTCTTTGACTTGGTCTTCTTAGTCTTCTTGGTTGCATCCTTATCAACCACTTTAGGAACAACTATAGTTGTACCCTTGAGGGCGGGCTCAATAGAATCTCGAAGGACAATGTCAAAAGTAGGTGGTCTTTTCAGAGGACAATCCAAATACCACCCACATCTTTCCCAATGCATGGGATCCCAAGATTTCATGATTCCATCTGTGAACATGCACTCTTCACTGTCTTTGTCCAAATAATTGGCAAAGAAAGTAGGAGTTTTGGAAATGGCTTTGGCAGGAAAAAGGATGTACTTGAAGTACCTATAAAGTACCCTTTGCATGGCTGATTTGAAGTTGAGTTGCTTGTCTATCTTATTGTTCTTGTGAACGCCCTTATCTACAGCAAATTCACGGAAGAATGCAGTATCCCACAACAGTATGCGCATTGTCTCCACATAATCAAAAATGGTAGGCAAGGGATCCATACCATCGGGAAGATAGTTAATAGACACGTCCAAATCAGCCACTGTAGCATTGAAAAGTTTTTCTGTCTCAATAGCCAACTGCCATGTACACAAATTGTAAATAAGAAGAATGGTTTGATTGACTCAAAAGGCTCAAAGAAGTAGTACTAAAATAGTAGGAAAGAAAGATAAGTATTCACTTGAGCCCACCATGTAGCTTTATGAAGCCACTCAGGAAAGTCGATGTCACTGAATTTCGGTTTAGGAAATCTGAGAGCCTCACGAAGAGAAGGAGACTTGTTCCATCTTTGAAGCCACTTGATCTTCATGGAAGTATCCATCGCTGAAGTTGCCAACATCCAAAGTTTCTCCTGGGTCATCTCCGGATTGTCATCATGAGATTCATAATGAAGCTTTATCTGCTCCAAAAATGCGGTCGTATGCTTCGGATCAGCAATGGGAAGTTGCTTCTTCAATTCTGAATGGGAAGCTATCTTGACCTTGTCAACAGCTTTGGAGACCCACTCAGAAACTACACTTGAAGTCCAATCTGCTGGATTAGGATACTTTTCATAGAATTTTCTTTGAGCCGCAGCAGCAGCATCCCCCAACTCTTGCTGCACAAAGTAAAGAATGTATAAGAATAAATAAAAATTGCACATGATAACAAATGTTTTGCATACTTGATAAAGAGATATAAAATCAAATGAAAGAAAGTGCAAATGTGAAGAAGCCTAAATATTCAAAGAAATATGAAGTGAAAAAAGGAGATTAAAATGCAAACCTGATATAAGAATCTATTTTAGAGCCTCCAGAGTTAGAGTGAACCAAGTTCTTTGTTTTGACTTTTGCTTAGCTTCAGCTGCAACTGCAAACAAGGTCCTCCTTAGAAACAAGTTTCTCAAAGTATGAGAGTGGCTGTCCAGCAATACTTTGAATGCGAAAGAGCTTGTGAACAAGATTTATGGAGACATGGGACTTCTGGTTTCGCCTGCGAGAACAAAATTTATTGTATTAGAATCGATGAAGTAAACATTCAACTAAAGAAGATAGAATAGTGGTACATTCAATATTCCAAACCACATAAACTTTGAAAACTGTGGAATTGAATGAAACGAAAATTGATAGAGAAACATAAGGGAATACCAATTGACTTCATGCAATGCTGTCAGCATAGTTGCAACATCCCCTTTGACCTCCAAAACGATACACAGCATAATGCCATTGAAAATCGTCCTCATGATTTCGGTTGATAAGAGGCAACCATGCTTGCAAACAATGGTTGCCATCCCACACCATAAACATCTTGCCAGAAAAAACTTTGAGATCTTCATCATCTTGCAATTCTCTCTCAATGCAGCATTTGCTCTCACCCAGTTTGGACTCCATGTTTTGATAATTTCATCCGTGACATCTACTGTTTTCCCCTCATTGTTCTCCAAGGCAACATAGAAAACTCCATTTCCTTCCATGTAACCACAAGTAACAAAGTGTGCAGCTAAATTCATGACATCATTCTTCAAGAAAGGCCTCACCACTGGTAGAGAGATCATACGGCACAAAGGAATGTTGATTTTGGATTTAGCTCGTGGTTGATACCTCAACCGCTCAAGAAGAGAAGAAGTATTCACAGTCTCCTTCTTTAAGAATCCATGCAACTCTAACTCCAATTGATCTTGAGATAGAGGCTGAAGTGCAGCATGTACTCTTTGTGCTTGGGGATCTTCTTCTGTCAACATCTCAAGAACAATGTGTACAAAAAGATTAGAAGAAGTTGTAGTTTATGCATATGTACAAGAATACATGCAATTTAATATAGGAAGTGTTAATAGATGTGATCTAACGAGGCCCAAAAATTTCAGCGTAAAATCAAATACATAGCATGTATTAGAAGTAAATGCAAGTCTCTAAAAGTGTGGCCGTCAACGGCTGGGGTCTGAGAAGTCCTAAAGGAATTCAACATTGGACAATTTACAGCAATCTAGCATACATCAAAAGCAAATGGAAGTTTCTAAAAAATGTAATCTTGAACGGCTATGGTCAAAGAAGTCCTAAAAAATTTCAGCATTTGGCAAGTGTTAAAAATGTAGCATAGTTAGACAAGAAATTAATGTCTCTAAAAGCGTGGCCGTCAACGGCTGGGTCAAAAAAGTCCTAAAATTTCAGCATTTGGCAAGTGTTAAAAAATGTAGCATATTTAGACAACAAATTTATGTCTTTGAAAGCGTGGCCGTTAACGGCTGGGGTCTAAGAAGTCCTAAAAATTTCAACATTTGGGAAGTGTTCAGAAATTTAGCATAATTAGACAACAATTCTATGTCTCTAAAAGCGTGGCCGTTAACGGCTTGGGTCTATGAAGATCTCAAAAATTTCAGCATTTGATCAAATCCTAATGTTCGAAAGAAAAAAATTAATGTCTTGAAAGCACGGCCGTCAAGGCTGGGGTGTAGGATCGCTTGAAAAATTTTAGCATTTGACTACTTCACAGTATCTATTGGAAGCAAATCTAAATGTCGAAAACCATAGCCGTTAACGGCTGGGGTTTAGCAAGGCTCCAAAAATTAAAATGCTTTACAGAATTGTAGCAGTGAAAACCCTAAATGAAAATTCAGAAAATAGTAGCCGTTAACGGCTGTCCATTACAGGGGTAGACATGAGCAGAATTTTAATCATTGTTGAAAGCGAAGTACAATCGAAAAAAGCGTAGCCGTCAACGCTGGGGTCTAGGAAGGCAAGAAAAAAAAAAACCACGCACCTGGATTTGCCTCAGTCGCCGCACTTACTATCCGCTCATTTTCTTGGATCACCGTTTTTCCCATGCTTAGCTCGCCGCTTTGATTTCGCCGCAGCCTCCCCTTCTTCCCATGGTGATAGCTTCTCCGTCCTCCTCTTGTTCCGTATGTTGATGCTCCAGCGCCTTCAAAGACAACGTGCAAAGAAACAACAAGGCTTGGGTTGAAGCAAGTCTCCCAAAAAAAAAAAAAAAAAAAACAAGTATAGAATTGGTAGATGTACCTCAAGAGAATCTTTTGATTAACTTCTTCAATTTTCAAGATTTGAAGCCAATTTTTTTTGTACCCACTTATTCTATAGGTCAGATTTCCTCTAATTTTTTTCGGATTTTTTGGGACACTCGAGTGATTTTACAAAATCGCCAAAAACTGCTAAAACTCGGAGGCCTGGATTTGGCCTAAAAATCAGCGAATTCTGAAGATTTCAGGAAAGATTCCAAGGTGCTGTTTTAGTTTTAGGCAATAAAACACTCAATATGCATCCATTTTTTTCGTGCTATATGCCGTTGAAATCGTGCTTCCGAGACGCACAAAATGATATAAAGTTCCTAAAAATGTGTCACAAAACATATTTCACGTACTTTCTAATTTACCATTGCTTGGAGAAATTATTTACGTACCATTTTGTTTGTACCTCCTAGCTCTACTTCCAACCCCAGTGCTTGTACTACACATTCGTGCTGTTGTTCTTCTTCTTTGTCTTCGTCTACTTCATCTTCTTCTTCGTCAATGTTTTGATCACAATCACTATAGCTAGAGGCAATCTCTGGTTGAGCTTCACAAGAAGTATGCCCAACCTCTACAATATCCTCTCTTATTGCTTCACAAGGAACTATACCTTCATATGTTAAATTCCTCCGTGTGCTCAACAAATCTGTTGCACTCATTCGGGACAACTGTCTAATCATTCTAGCACTTAACAATTGCCTTCTACTTGAAAAACGAAAGCTACTTTTCCTCCTCTTCTTCTTCTTACCCGTAACTACAGTATCCAATACTAACAATGGAGAAAGCAAGTGCTCTTGCATTTGAAATAAATCAACTATCAAAGCATTACAATATCAACATTTGCCATACTAGACCACACCTTCTTTCTAACTCGCATTTCTATCTGGTACCTCATTATGTTCATCAAGCTTTTTATAATCTATGAGACTTCAAGGACTCCTCTTTGTAAGGATATAGTTTCATTTCATCACTACATAACGGCTAGTTTTATTTGCAATTTGAATCATCCTCAACGACTAGATTCTTAACATGTCACTAGATGTATAATTATAATTCTAAACATGTCGTATGTCATCATCAACTCCAATGCATGACAGCTTACTGTCTTTTGTCAGCGACAGTTTTAACACTGACAACTTCGTTTGATACATATTAATATTCTTCATATTATAATTCATTTATTATTAGTGATACACTAATTGATGCCATGCAGTACGCCGCCTTACCCAACTCCATTTCATCTACTATTAATGTACCTACTTCTATATCAAATCTTCATATGATATTCATTGATGAATGACTATTCACATCATTAATCCAATTTCAAATTTTGTTACATCCATGAAAAAAATTCCATT
>CAXARX010000659.1:0-36386 GCA_963971425.1 Bryoerythrophyllum caledonicum | reverse complement strand
ACATTAATTGTGGATGAGAAATATTAATTTGGATGATTCGGATGAATTTAGAAATGTATACAATGAACTTGACATCTCAAATGTATGTATACAAATGAACTTGATATCTCAAATGTATGTATACAAATGAACTTGACATCTCACACGTATGTATACAAATGAACTTGACATCTTAAATGTATGTATACAAATGAACTTGACATCTCAAATGTATGTATACGTACTTTGTATTATCGTATATTGCATTTGGATAATTTTACGGTTGTATTATACGGACGTTGTATTTAACAGTTGTATTATACGGTGCCAGCAGTAGTGTACAAGTGTGTACACGTCGGGTTCTAGGGTTTGGCGCTCGCCCAGCCCCCCCCCCAATACTGTTTTCGTCTTTCCCCTATTTCTGTTTTTCATTAGTTTCCTGCGTTTTCCTCTCGTCTCTTTGTTGCGGTCGCCCTTGCCCCTCTCTCTCTCTGTTGCGTTATCTCCTTTGCGTTTCTGGAGTTCTGTTTTTGTTATCCTTGCGTTCTGGAGGTAGCTTTTGTTTCAAGAGTTCTCTTGCAGAATTATTCTTAAATTCGTAGTTTCTATGTTTCTATGGTGGTGGTTTTGTGCAGCGCGTTTTTGTGTTTTTGTAGTTTTGTGCATCTGCAGGGTTTTACGCTTGAGGAGATTATAGTTGTACTAGTTCACCAAGCTGTTCTTGTTTGTGTATTGTTTGTTTAGCTCAAGTTTTCCCTATCACTGTTATTCTGCTTTCGTGGTTTCTTTCGACCGGTTTTCTATTTTTGTATTCTCCGTCTGTGCGGCGCGGTGTAGGGCTGCGCGGGATTGTAAAAGCAGCTGCGCAACAAGAAATTGTTTTTCAAGGTTAGTCTTTCTTCAACAACATTGCATTTAGTTCGATTTCTAAATTTCAGTTCTTGTCTTTCTTTCAAATGATTAGACATTGCTTTTAGAGGTGGGGTTTCAATTCTGTGTGGAGTTTTGAAGTTAGATTTACATTTTGTATTATCAGAATTGAGAAGTTTTGCTTGTCTTGAGGTGATATTCATGTTATAAATAATTAGGGTTTTGATTTCATTTCAGTTTCAAGTGCAATTGAATTGAATATGTAATCTGGATTGTGCAGGTGAAGCGATTGTGGTTTCCATTACAAACGTTTTCAATTTCTCTTTGCAAGAAAATTGTATCATTCCATTCATTTGCAATATACGGTAAGACAACTGTAATTGTATTCTGCATGGCTGTGCAGTTTAGCTCGATGTCAGTTTTGCTCGATCTTAGCTAATATACCTGTAAATTTAGCTCTAAGAATGTACGCAAAATGCAACAGTTTAGCTCCAATCGAGCTAACATGTTGTACATTCGAACAATGTGAATAATTACCACCATTTCGAGTCAGTGTCAATTCATTGAGAATACGTAATTCTTTTAAACCCCAACCACAGAAACTCTTATGCTTGATTAGCTCGTGTCGAGCTAAACATAAATGAAACAGTACACTAGGAAAAACGTACAATATCTCACAGAAACTAATAATTCCATTTCATTTTAGCTCGAATAAACCTAAATTAACATACGATGAAATGTAATAATAAAAACATACAAATGAACAATCATTATCAATATTTCCTTAAAATATGCAGTTTCGTAAATACTGACGTGCAATAAATCGTCTAACACGTAATTGCTTTAGCTCGACTCGATCTAAAGGCAAATCAAATTTCATGCATGATCGATATAATTCCAAATCAAAACTGACATACCGTGTTCCAAAATAATTATTCATAGAAATTTCTACAATATCATTTCAGAACGACCATTATTAAATATAGCAACCATCATGCAGCCAATCTATAAATGACCACATTAAATTTGTATTCATCGATTCTCATCGAATCAATTTCAACTGAATCCATTTAGATCGAGTAAACCTAAATATACATCAAACATTCTTATAAATATTTTACCTTGAAAAACAATAAATAAATTAGGAAAACTATCACCATAGAATGCAACGCAAAAACTATTCAATTTCGTTTCAGATCATGATCATAGTAGATAACATTTCAGCCTCTCGAAACATTAGCTCGACTCGATCTAAAAATATACTGCTTCTATTTTGTGTTAGAATCAGACCTGTACTGAGTAATGTTTTAAATAGCATGTACCTGTTCGAAAATGTTCATTCATGTCCATGTGAACTTATTACAGCACATGTGGAATAACCACTCCATCGAGTCATTCTAACGCTCTGCTCCTGCTTCATCATCCTAATCCAACTATAACAATTTTAGATCGTATCGACCTAAAGCGTAAACGCAATATGATCTTGTAGATGGAAGACCAGGTCAAGAACCTCGAGCAAGTCTTCAAGAAAGTCCAGGTGATCACCACCAGCGACAACGATGGTGGAGATGACTTTGAGACCTACGGGGAAGTCAGGGAGTTTATTAATGAAGACCCAGTGGAGTCATGGAGCTTGCACATGATTGCGATGTCCCATGACATGTGCTTCACTTCAAAGCACAAAAACAGCTCAGCGTACCTTCCCAGCACCATGGACGAGAGGGTGAAGGACGTTACCGTTCGCGGTGGCTCACTCATCAATGTGCACTGCGTGACTACTAAATCAGATCTGGCGAAGGAGGAGCAGTATCACTTCACCATTGCATTCAACTCCGCCAAAATCAAATTCAACATAACCCCCTTCCTCGCGAGTCTGGAGCACACTTCCTACTCTGACATGATCAAAGAGCTGGAAGAGAAAGTCGACACCAATTACTACATGACAGCTGATGGTCAGCCGCTCACTGGGAGAAGACTTTGCTCAAGAATTCGAAACCTGCAGCTCACCATTGCAACGGTGAAGGCAAAGATGGAAATGGCGGATTCACTTGCCAGGCCTCCTTCTGTTTCGAGAAATCCACGGAACTCGGGCGAGTCCAAGTCGCTGTTGCCGACTTCGAGCAGTCACGGCCCACAGACTCGGAGTAAGAAGAAAAATCCTCCTACTCCAGCAAAACCGAAAGGCGCACGTCGCACGAGCAATTTGACTCCTTCGTTGAAGAAAACAACGATGCCTGAAATTAGCACTGCGTCGGCCCTGACAGAAGTTCCCAAGTCATTGGAAATTGATCGCAACCCAGACTACAAGCAGGTCTCGGTCGCGTACAAGAACTTCTGGACGATATGCACGGATGCATTCGTCTTCGGTGTCGATGCTAAGCACTCCATCGACATTGAGAGCCTCATCCCTGCGTCTCTCCACTTGAACATCAGAGCGTTCGAGGAGAAGCTCGTGGACGGAATGATGCACTATCTAATCCACCTTCCCGACAAGTCCACGAAGCAGACATTGTGCGTGATGCCCGAGGGTCTGAAGAAAAAACCCGAGAAATGGGAAGAAATCATGAACCTCAAATTTCACATCATCAACGGTCAGCACAGTGTCGCTGCCAGCCGTAGGATGAAGACTATCGAAGTCGATGCGGACATCCTGAAGCATTTCATGGCCTAGGACTGCTTCATCATATGGACGGAGGATGACGAAATCGTGCGGGCCATCAGCGCCTACTACAACCGTGTAAATCACTTTGGTGTTCTGCAACCTTCATGGGCGACAAACATCCTTGGAGCTCGCAAAGTGTGGGATGCGATGGGACGACCCGCAAGGACATCAGACACTGTGGCAGTTGGGAGGAATATTGCTGCGAGTCGCACAAGGGAGGCCCAGAGAGAGCACGAGAAGTACAAGGTACAGTTCTTTTAGCTCTTACAGAGCTAAACTTGCAGTCATACTCTATATTCAATTTATAAGGAATAGAAATGTCATCGCTAGTTCCAGATGCATATCTCATATTTAGCTCTATAAGAGCTAAATCAATACCTTCTATTTCTATATTCCATCACTGATGCAGTTTCATCACATCACTCATATTACTGAAGCGCCACTAAATAACTTCAGCTTTAGCCAAGAGCAATACAACTGCTTTAGGTCGAGCCGATCTAAACTATTCACAAGTTAACTCATGATTCTTCCTATTTTCATTGCAAGAATTCACGAAGGCAGTATCTCTCCGGTTTGCCCTCATTGACGTGAACAAGAGTCACCGAGCTGCCAAATCGCGAGGCACTGATGTGAATCTTGATATTCACAATGAGCTGAAGATCATAACCTCCTCCGACAGGACATATGATCTTTGGAGCAATGTGATATCTTATCACACAACAGGCGAGCTCTTTGACCCCGACACCATGAACAAGTACAACGATAAGCCCACCTGGAAACCAGACCAGGGGGTAATGAATCGAGAGTTCTTCAAGTGGCTGGGAAACCTCACGGAGCAAGACTTGGCCACCTTGGCATCGCACATTCTGAACGAGCCCAATCCCAAGCGCCTGTACTCATATCCCAAGATGACGATCAAGGCAATCTCGAGTGTTCTTCCTAGGTGCTACTCTGCCAAAGAATGGGTCGAGCGAAAGAAGCGCAAGATGCTTGTCAAGCGCGAGCTTCACGCCTTGAAAGCAGACTTGCACCTGATCACCGCATCAGGTGACCTTGATCGAGGTAGCTAGAAGAAATTCAAGAGGGATTACAATGTCACCAAAGCTACGATGAATGTTCTTCTTGAGCAACCCGGCGAGGAGTATTTCGCTCAGGCGAAGCATAAGAAGAACAAGAATCGAACAGCGAAGGAGGTGTCCCCGTACGCCAGCGAATTCTTCAGGATCTCCCTTGAGAAGAGATTGACCTTCACAAATCCATCGGGGACAGCTCACTACAGAGCGTACAAAATAGAGGGTGGCGTTCACAATGAGTGGTCGGAGGAAACCTGGACGGAGGCTTCAATGATCTCATTGAACCTTGGAGTCATTGACTTCAGAAACATCCCTGGCATAGTCAACAAGGCCAATTCGAGTTTGACGGAGCCTTACTTTAAGGATTACGTCGGCAAGCTGAAGAAGCTCAAGGATCCGTAATTCGCTGATGTTCGAAGCTAGCTATTTATTTGTGGGGACAAGGATGAGCTAATGCAAGTGAGTCAATTCATGAAGAATGAAGATTATTCATCAAAATTCTACATTGACCATTCGGATTACGTTCCATCCACGAACAAGCGCCTTGGGGATTATCCGGCAAACAACGCCAAGGCGAGAGCCAGAGTTCACTTGATCTTTCTGCAGAAGATGACAAACTTCAAGTAGATTCATGTTCCGGAGGCATTCTACGCTCCCGAGAGTGTTGTATACACTAAGCCGAGGAAGTACAACGAGATCCAATATCGGTTGTACACAACGGAGCTACGTATGGAATTCTATCTCTGGATAATTCGTAACTTTTGTCCTCACGGCTCCTCAGTTTTGTCGATTTTCACGGGCGCGAAGCTAACATGTGCTGCTTTGGTAATCTTTCCCTACCAATCATCAATTTGTTTACGTGACCTCATGCTACTTTAGCTCCATTCGACCTAAAGCACTAGTCATTTCTTATTTATCTGATTTGATACAGATAACAATTAATTTTCATTCAGTTGGCATTTTCAGTTTAGCTCTTAACGAGCTAAATATCCTCAGTGCATAATTGTTTGCATTCGATTTTGCAGATGTCATTCGCAAATGTATTCGCCATTGGGGTGAGTACTGATGGCCCAGGTTGGAGGGAACTTGCTCGCGATGCTCTGCGTCTCGACAAGGCGGATTTTCTTGTCGACGGGTATCCCATTGACGAGATAATATTTGACCGAGTTCCAGGGAGGCCAAATGTTCCTCCCTCTGTCAAGCGAAAAGGCAAGGCCCGCGAAGGTGGGCGTGCCCGTCTATCATCTCGAATTCAAAACGAAGATGATAGCTCCGATGACGGCGAAGATGATGTTGAGGTGGACGCATTCACTGATGTCGTCGGTCATGCCTCCCTCCCCGGAATTTCAATTCGCCCTCCCATCGACCTTCTTGGATCATCTGCATCATCTGGGATGAACCTTGACAACACATCTCTTGGTGCTCCGGCATCTGCAACTTTCTTGGGATTATCGCCTACTCCCATTATGGCTATAGCTTGAATTGACTGCTACGCAAGGCATCCGCCGCTCTTGGCTTATATTGTGTTTTTTTTTTTTTTTTTTTTTTTCAAATATTTAGTTTATTTATTTTATGTATATATATATATATATCAGTGATATATTTAATTTTATGCTTTATGTAATTTCTGTATTTTAATTGATTAGTTTTAATATTTGTTTAATTGAGATATAAAATAAACAATTTTAAGTATCATAAAATTATACGAAAAGAATTATACAAAATAGTAAGTATATTTTGTAAAATTCTTTTATTTATTTATTTTTTTTATTTATTTATTTTTTTTTGTTTTTTTTTTTACATAATTTTAGAAAATTTGAGAATAAAAATAAAAATTTAAAATTCCTTACAAAAGGCAAAAGACTCTCCCCCGAATAACCTACAAACTTGTCCTCAAGTTTGTTAAGTATAATAAAATTTAAGACGATTGCCATTATAGCAGGTTAAATGGATTTTACCCTCAAAATCTTCTAATTCAAAAGAACCATTTTCGTATGCCCACAAAATTTTATAAGGACCAAACCAACGCATCTGGAATTTTCCAGGAAATTTTTGAAAACGACTGTCATATAAAAGAACAAAATCATTAGGTTGGAGACTCTTGGGTTTCAGTTTACTATCATAGAAACTTTTCCGACGATTTTGCATAGTAACCATGTTTAAAAAGGCTTGGGCTCGAGTTTCATCTAATTGTTCAAGCATTGCATAGCGATGACTTAAGGAATCCTTATCGCCAAGTCTAGAATCAATAGCAATTCGTAAGGATTGCAATTCTAATTCAATAGGAAGAATGGCTTCTTGACCATAGACAAGTTGAAAGGGAGTATGTTTAGTGGTTACCTTGTAGGCCGTCCTATACGCCCATAAGGCATCAAAAACTCGCTCATCCCAATCAGTGTTAGAACCTTGAACTGTTTTTGTGATAATTTTACATAAAATTCCATTAGTTTTTTCAGTTTGACCATTAGCTCTAGGATGATAAGGGGTGGATTTCCTATGTTTTATTAAATATTTGTCTGTAAGGTTTTGAATGGTAGAATTGATAAAATGTGTACCTCGGTCACTGACTAATTCTTTAGGACAACCAAACCTAGTAATTATATTTTTGTATAAAAATTTAGCGACAGTGTTAGCATCATCTGTTCGTGTGGCTTGAGCCTGTGCCCATTTAGTCACATACTCAGTGGCTACTAAAATATATCGTTTTCAACCATTTCTACTAGGAGGTTTAATAGGACCAACAAAGTCAATTCCCCATTTTTCAAAAGGGATTTGTGCTAAAATTGGAATTAATGGCATAGCCGATGTTATAGTTGGTTTACCCACACGTTGACAAGGATCACACCGCTTAACATAGGCAGATGCATCTTTAAATAACGTAGGCCACCAATAACCGGAGTGTAATACTTTTTTGGTTGTTACAAAGCCAGCAAAATGGCCCCCACAACTGTCTGCATGACAGCCATTTAGAATAGTTGGAATTTCACTTGGGTGAATACACCGACGTAGGACACCATCGTGACCTAGTTTGAATAGGGCATTATCAATTAAAGTATAAGGTCTAACTTTATAGATTAACCGATGTTTTTGTTGTTCATTAAAGTCTATAGGGAATTTTTGAGTTGATAAATAAGTCATAATTTCTGCAAAATAAGGAGAGATAATATCTACTTGAAAAAGTTGATGATCAGGGAAACTATCATTCATAGGGTCATTTCCCACTTTCTCATGTAATCTAGACAAATGATCAGCATTGACATGGCTTTTACCAGGGCGAACATTAATAGTAAAGTTAAACTCTTGAAGTAAAAGTACCCATCTAGCAATTCGACCACTCAATTGGGGTTTATTAATCATATATTTTAGAGCATCATGATCTACATGGAATGAGAATTTATAACCTAAAAGGTAGTGTCTAAATTTTTGAACCGAGAAGATCATTCCCAACGCTTCTCGTTCAGTGACAGAATAATTTCTTTCAGCACTAGTAAGTTGTCTACTTGCGTAATAAATAGGGTGATCATGTTTCTTGTCATCCTTTTGACTCAACACACTCCCTATAGCAACATTTGAAGCATCGACATAGACCTCAAAGTCTTTGTCCCAATTAGGAGAAATAAGAATTGGGGTAGAAATAAGTTTTTGTTTCAAATCTAGAAAAGCCTTAGTACATTGGTCAGTCCAGACTGGTGGATCTTGACTCTTCTTAAGTAACTGAGTTAAGGGAATGGCAATGTTAGCATAGTGATAGATAAATCTTCTATAATATCCTACATGGCCTAAAAATCCTTTGACTTCAGTTACAGTGTTTGGAGTTGGAAGGTTAACAATAATAGCAACTTTATCAGGATCGGTGGCTATTCCTTGGGCTGAAACTATATGACCTAAGAGACGACCAAAAGGTACTACAAATTGAGACTTAGCAGCATTAATAGATATGCCAAACAATGAACATTGTTTAAAGCACTTGCTTAAACAACCAGCATGTTCATCGTTAGAACTAAACACACAAAAATCATCTAGAAAGATTTCAATAAACTTCCTTAGATATTTCTAAAAGGCTACCGTCATTAATCTTTGCAAAGTAGCTGGGGCGTTGCAAAGTCCAAAGGGCATGACTTTGTAGGCAAACGTCCCCCAATCAGTGGTGAACGTTGTCAGTAATTGCTATGCAGGAGCAATTTGAACTTGATTATACCCAGAAAATCCATCCATATAAGAATAACACTCATAGCCTGCCACCAAATCTAACAGAGTGTCAGTGAATGGTAAAGGAAAATAATCTTTACGTGTAACACTATTTAGTTTACGAAAGTCTTGACAAATGCGGATTTTGCCATTCTTCTTAGGAATTATAACTATAGGTGAAAGCCACTCACTATAGGGAACAGAATAAATAAATCCACATTCTAAGATTTTATCTATTTCCTCTTTTACCAGAAGTGAATACTTAGGGTTCATTCTATATTGACGTTGTCTCACTGGTTTTGCATTATCTTCTAAAATAATTTTCTGTTCACAAGCTTCAGGTGGTACACCTTTCAAGTCTTTATAAGTCCAAGCAAAAGCACTTTTATGTTTTTTAAAGAATAATTCCCATGTTTCCTTTTGTAGTTTAGGGAGTTTGGAATAAATTCTTATATCCTGAGGATGTTCAATGGTACCCAGATTCATGTCATAACATATATCCTTTAAAGTACCTATTTTAATAGGAGTGATGTCGGAATCTAAAAACATATCCTCTATTTCTTTAGAATCTGATTCAATCAAAGGTTCTTGTTCGGAATTTTCGTCCAAACTTATAGTAAAGATATCTGAATTTTGCCATGCAAGAATTGCATCGTCAGAATCTTCACAATTGGTCATGGGTGTAAAGTATGTAACCATACCCTCACATCTATAAGTATGGGAAGTTTGAGACACTAAATTAGAATTGGCTTCGGGTGTACTCTCATGACTAGTATCATACGAACTTACCGAAGTTACTTCGGATTCCTCATCTTGCGTTTCCCCATGATAACTAATAGGGTACATGGGTAAGGTAATCTTTTGGTTTCCCTTCTTAATTTGCAAAGTCCCTCGACCCCAATCATCTTTTACTTTGGCAGAATAAAGCCAAGGTCTTCCTAGTAATATTGGGTAGGAAGAAGTAGAAACTGAAAGTTTAAAAACCACATAGTTAATTTTAAACTCTAAGCCCCCAATAATAGTGGGAATTTGGGTAAGCATTCCTAAAGGTTTGACTCGACTTTGGTCAGCCATACGAAGGATACTTGAAGTTGGGGTTAATTTGGTGAATCCAAGTTCGTCCATGACATCCTTGTCCATAAGATTAACACTAGAACCCCCGTCTATTTGGGCACCTGAAATTAATGAACCATCTATGACAATTTCAACCGTTGGTGCCCCAAGGTCAAATAAAATTTCATGCACTTCAAATTCTTGAATTCGCTTCCGAACCATTGCATGACTTAACTCATTCCGGCAATTAGGTGCTAAAGCTAACAATTGGCGTAAATTTATTTGAGGATAAATTTGGTCTAGGCTGGCTAGGATATCATAGGGCTTCATACCTACGGCCAGTCTCATAGATCTTTTCTTTATGGGAGTAAATTTTGAAGTTTTACGAGGTGGTAATTTAGGCACAGGTTGATTAAGTTTAGTAGTAGAATTAGATGAAGGGTTTAACATAGATGTGGAATTTTGTTTAAGACCGGTTTCATTTGGTAAAGTACTGGTAGTTTGAATAACCGAAGGATGTATAGGAGATGGAGGAGCACTTCCTGATGAGTTACTACTCCCGTCTATACTATCCTCCCTTAATTGGTTTCTAGGGGAGGACACTCCCCGCGCTTTACAAAGTGACCTGCGGCGAAAAATAGGGTGGATTTAATTCATCATAGGTAAAATTTATAAAGATTTTACATTTAAAGAAGGGGACTTAAAAAGTGACATGTCTTTTATAAGTAAAATAGATACCCGAAAATTATGGTCCATTAATTATTTTTTAAATGTAAAATAGGGGCCAAAGAATAGGATCCAAGGAATTCTATTTACTAGGTTCAGTTATGGTTATGCTACAGTACTAGTAAGATACAGGTACTATACAAATCTGAAGTATAACTACAACATATCTTGTAGTCAGTCGATGAATGGGGTAGTTTCCATCTGTTCTGTCTGTTAAGTTTAACGACTAGTGCTAGGGTTTAGGCGCGAACGATAATTTCGAGGTTGGGAGGGAGGCGCGGCAGCGTGTGTTCACGAATTTGTTTGCAAATCTGGGTGCGGTTGAGGGTTAATCACGCGATGAGTTCTCCAGCTTCTTGAGTGACGGCAGCGTGTGTTCACGAATTTGTTTGCAATCTGGGTGCGGTTGAGGGTTAATCGCGCGATCAGGGGGGCAGCTTGTTGAGGGACGGCAGCGTGTGTTCACGAATTTGTTTGCAATCTGGGTGCGGTTGAGGGTTAATCGCGCGATGAGTTCTGCTGCTTGTTGAGGGACGGCAGCGTGGAGATGGTGTTTACGATTCGCGCGATCAGTTCTTCGGCTGAACCGTGGAGGCTGCTCTTGGGGATGGCATGCGCTTGGTTGTGGGTGCGCGATCAGATTGGTGGTGGGCTTAGGGTGAGGAGGTGAACAAAGGGGTCGGCGATTCCTTGTGCGGGGGCGCTTGCTTGTGTGTGCGCGATCAGTTGTTTGTGCCCGATCAGTTGTTTGTGCGCGACCAGTTGTTTGTGCGCGATCAGTTGTTTGTGCGCAATCAGTTGTGGAATTCTGTTTTGGGGTCAGCGGCGTGACAAAGGTGTTCTCGATTCCTGGTGCGGGGTTTGCTTTTGAGGGATGCGCGATCACCGATTCCTGGCGCGGGGTTTGCTTTTGCGGGGTGCGCGATCACCGATTCCTGGTGCGGGGTTTTGCTTTTGCGGGGTGCGCGATCAGTTCTGCCTGGTGCGGGGTTTTGCTTTTGCGGGGTGCGCGATCAGTTCTGCCTGGTGCGGGATTTGCTCTTGCGGTGTGCGCGATCAGTTCTGTCTCGTGCGGGGTTTGCTTTTGCGGGGTGCGCTATCAGTTCTGCTGGGGTGTGCAAGGTTCACCAGCGTGGAGGATGGTGTTCGGGATTGTTTTAGCTTGCTTGTTTGTGCGTGATCAATTGTGGTGGTGTGTTCAGGTCAGCGGCGTCACGGAGTGCGAGTGTTGTTCGTGTGTTCGTTTGTGCGGGTGTGTTTGTTTGTGCGGGTGTGTTTTCTGCTAGTGTGTTCACGACGGTGCTGGGGAATCTTCGGGCGGGGGTTCTGTATGCCTGCGATTTGTTTGGACTCGTGTTCACGGCACGGCAGCGTGACGAAGGTGTTTGCTCTTGCTTGTGGAGGGGTTGTTTGGGTTTAGGGTTGTTTGCAGCGGTACTTGTTGAACGAGATGGCGACTTGTATCAAGCTATGGACGATGGAGGAAGACTTCGGTGTTGCAACTCTGTACAGCAAGGTGAAGGTTTCAGCCGATGAAACCTACGCGTCTTTGAGGCTGCGTCTGGAGGACAAAGTGGCGCTCGAATGGCCATTCGAATTCTGGGACAACGATGATCAAATCAGAGTTCCGCAGAGGATGGAATCCTTCAGCGACATGCCTGGATATGTTTATGTGCTGCCCCTGCGTGCTGCGGGCGAAGACAGATCTTCCAAGCGACAGCGCGTGGATGATGCCGATGCGGGTATCGACGCGCTCCCTGAAGACGGAAACTGCGTGGACATCCGCAAAGAATCTGAAGAACTTGCTGTCCCAGATGTGGATCCTACTGGGAACTCGAGGGCTACTGTGACATCGGGAGTCATTGAGTCTTTGGAGCACCAGCTAAATTCTACTCTTATTGGCGAGGACATCTGGAAGCGGTATCTCGAACAGCTGGAGAGGACGAAGCGGGAATTGCAGAGCGCCTCCTTAGAAGACAATCGGTGGTTTTTGAGGACCATTGACATCAATGGACTCGGGGTTGTGAAGATTTTCTGCTGTGAATGCAAAAAGGAGGTTGGAGGGGGGAGCGGTAAGCATGAGAAGAGCAACATTCAGAATCTTTTTAACAATTTCAGAACCAAGCACTTGCTCAGCAACAGCCATGTGAAGAACTGGTGTGCGGTGAATGGAGTGCCATATGCTGATCACCCACAGTCCGCTGCTCCGAAGGGTACGACCGTGACATTGACTCCCGAAATGCACGAGACGCTGATACAAGAAGGTATTGCGGTGATGGAGTCAGTGAATGCTACTTTGGGAGATGCACAAAAGGGTTTTAGCGTGTTCCAGCCGCTGAAGGAAGGCTCGCGGAAAAGTTTCTGGATGAAGGTGCGCTACTTTTACTGTCGGGACATGTTGAACTTGTGCCCGCCAAAGAAGAATTTGGAATGTAATTTGCTATTTCATTTGCAATCCCCCAAGCACTTGCACGCTGTAGAGCAGTCACAGACAGGGAAGAAACATGGCAGCGCTCTCCTCAGCGGAAGACGAGGTCGGCCTGCCTTGTCCTCGGCGGCCAGCGTGCATTCGAATCAGCCCAATCTCGGCAGATGGTGGGCAGTGGAGTCATCTAGTCGTGGGGAGGGTGCTGATCGCGTGGAGGCTGCTCGGGATTCTGCAGTCGACCTCAGCGGTTCCCCTCATGAAGGTGAGTGTTCAGCTCGCATGAATGACTTGCTGGGTTCTTTGTGTTGGGGTTTTAGAGGTCCGAATTGGATTTACGGTGGTGTGTCTTATTCGGTGACTCCGTTGTTCAATGACCCTCACGTTGGCGCTGTCTGGTATGCCGAACCTCATTTGACGGCGACATTCATGAGAAACGGTAAATTTGTAAAAGTGAATGGTACGTTTAGGCATACGTCTTGTAGCAGGGTCGATAGATCGGGTAGAGGATTTCTGAATCTGTCTTGTGAGCTGTACTCGTCTATCCCGAAAGAGAATGACTTTTACAAACGAGTTGTCAGGGAACATTTTAGTGTAGAAAAGAGGGGAGGGAGAAGCACTGGAGCTGGAAGGCGACTTGCTTACCTCTCCATTCCAGAAATTGCTGACCATGCTCGACTCATGAGGAGGAAACTTAGCAGTCAGAAACTTCAGCACAGATCTGCTCAAGCTAGAATTGTGCAGTTGTCACATGTGTTGGATGGCTTAGAACTGCAGCTTGTTGCCATAGTTCTTGTAAATGATTTGTAATGTTTGTGTTTTTTAACACCTTTAGTACATTAAACTCTTTCATTACTTTTTCATTTGTAATGTTTGTGTTTTTTAACACATTTTGTACATTAAACTCTTTCATTACTTTGTCATTTGTAATGTCTTGCTTTTATTTAGCATTTGTGCATGTATTTGTCTTCAAGTATGCATTCTAATGTAAACACATCCATTTTTTGCCTTAAAGTTGAATCTTGTCGGTGTACAGGGCATATCTTGTCACTTTAATTCTCATTACTTGTTAAATTAGTTTTGTTCTTTATAAAGAAAATAGCCTCCAATAAATTCAGCCTATGTACGTATTATAAGTAAAGATAGGCATGATAATATGGGCTCTAGGGGGGTTTATAAGTAATTATAGGGGCCTGAAAATTCAAAAATAAAAATAAATACCCCCCCTAAAAATACCCCAGCGCCGCACGTGGTATCCAGAAAATACGAAGAGTGTCCCCCCCCGTGATTGGTTTGCTTTTTGAGTTACAATCTTTTTAGTTTTAGCTGCATGCCTAGTCTCTACGGGATAGACTGATTTTTCGTCGTCCTTATTATTTTTAATTATATTTTGGGTTACATGATTGACTTCTCTCTTTAGGTTCTTCAGTAAAAGTGACTTGTTTCCCTTGGGTCCAATCCCATTCAGAGGGTGGAAACTTAGGTAAGTCTTCTCGACAATTATCAGCAATATGCCGTGGTTTCCTACATCTACCGCATAAAGGGTTATATCCTTCTTCTTTTCTAGGATTGGGGCACTCATTGGCATAATGGCCTAATTCCCCACACCTAAAACACGCAATGTGTTTCCCTTTTTGAGGAGCACGATATTGATGTGTTCTAGGGTTATAAGGAGGGCCACTCCAAATGGGCGGTGCATTATAATCATCGTTCCATCGAGGGCGACTATCATTGGGTTGATAAGGTGGGTCAACCCTAGGTCTAGAAAATGGTCTCTTGTTAGGATGTATAGGGCCTTTATTTATCCATGGTCTAGTATTAGGTGAAACTTCTACTTGATTCACATTTTGTAAATTCCAACAATTTGTGACATCATGTTTACCACCACAAAAAGAGCATTTCGGCCCTTGTTGAGGTGGAGAAGAACATTCAGTGGCCATATGACCATGTCCTTTACAATTGGAACACCAAACGTTAGTTCTCGAATTAGTGGGCTTTGGACTTTTAGGATACCCACTTGCCATCCTTACTTCCAAATTTTTAATCTTTTGAGTTAACTTATCTATCTCATCTTCATTAATATCTACAATCTCAGTTTTGGCTGGCGGTTTATTAGAAGTATATCTTTGAGGGTTAACCGGCGCTATTGGAGACGGTCGTCTCATATAAGATTGTGCTTGCATAGGATAAGTTGGTTGACTATAATCTACTAAAGGTCGACCATAACCTTGTAATTGATTTGGATTAATTCTTGGTTGAGGTAATAAAGTTGGATATATTGCGGGTTCTAAATAAGGTAAATAGTCTTCATCTATTCGGGATTGTGAGTGTTTTGACCGTGGGGGCCAAAACAAGCACAAAGTGGGCTGTGGGGTGGGCGTTAATAACTAAACCTAACTATGCCTCCAAGACTTGAACTTTAAACATAATGACAACATCTAAACAATCCATTTAATAGAATGACATTCAAAATCATACAACACAAGCATTCACACTTCTAATTCAACAAGAATGCAATGAACATTGCAATTAATAAAAAGAGGTAAGAAGTACATCAAAAAAAACAACTAACATGAACCTTATTGTACTCAAACGGCCGCCATTTTCTCGTCCTAGCTCCGATTTGAGCATGAATTGACTCGTTGGAAAGCCAGCTCCTAGAGTTCTGTGGTGCTAAAAATTCAGGTCAATCGGCCATCGGAGCTGATCACCATCGCTCGTCAAAGTCCGCGCTTGGAATTCGATATTGTGAAGAGCCCTCCTCACGAGATGGGTCGCCACCGGCGCGTCCCAGCTTCAAATCGCCTGTGAAATACGCCATTGAAAAGCCAGCGCGCAGATCTACCACGCTCCCAAATTCCAGCTCAATCTGACATCGGAGTTGATCCCCATTGCTCGTCAAAGTCCGCGCTTGGATATCGATGTTGTGAAGAGCCCTCTTCACGAGATGGGTCGCCACCGGCGCGTCCTAGCTTCAAATCGCCCGTGTGATACGCCGTTGAAAAGCCAGCGCGCAGATCTACCACGCTCCCAAATTCCAGCTCAATCGGCCATTGGAGCTGATCACCATCACTCATCAAAGTACTACCTCACTCTCCTCCTCAAAACACACCATTCTAGGGAAAAATTGCCATAGCTCCGCCCTTCTTTCTCTCTCACCAAACTAACACACACTAATGCCTAGAAAACAAGGGAGGAGGGGAGGTCAACGACCTTCCCCCTCTCATCCGATGGATGAAAGAATTCAAATTCTTCATCCATCGACTCACAACGGGAAATGCACTAAGATAGCGCTTTTCCCCCAACTTGGGGTACTAAGATGCGCTATCTTAGTGCACCCTCACTAAAAAGAGAAGTGGGTTACGCTACCCTAGCGCAACCCATAAACAAACTCCAAAAATCCACAAAAAACCACGAAAACCACCTTAAAACCTACTAAATGCCACGGTAATGCAATTACCGTGGCTGTGAGCCATCACGATGGCTCACAGGGATTCTTCCCAAATTCTAGCATGGTCATAGGCTAGCGGAAGTGTAGGTGGACATTTTTCCTTTACATATAATTTAAGTTCATAAGGTTGAAGTCCACCTACAAATATGCTAGTCAAATAATCATCCGACATATTATGGTTAGTCCATCTATTGAGGAGATCTTCCATTCTCCCAAAATAGGAATTGACACTCTCATTTGTACCCATTTTAATATGGTGAAGTCTTTCTCTCAGGCTTTCAGTGAATCCCACTGGCCGAAAGTGTGTGAGAAAGGCTTCTCTCAAGGCATCCCAATCTACAAATAAAGCATGATTTTGCCGTTGATACCATGAGAAGGCATTGCCTTGAAGAGTAGCTGGAAAAGTTTCAAGATAGTCTATAGCTGGTATTTTATTAGCAGCACAATAGGTCAAGAATCGTGAGACATGAAAGTCCGGATCCAAGCCTACTGTTCCCATAAACATTGGCATAGGTGTCAAATTAAGAGGCCTTTGTTGTGCCATTGCTATAGGATTAATTAAAGAATTTATACTTTGTGTTTTGGGTATGATATTATCTATTAAAATTTCGAAATCAGTTACCGATCTTAAATTTTCCCTTTGACTATCGAAGAGTCTTACAGTGTCTTCACTACTTCGTGGTAAAAAATGACCCGTAGAAATTTCTAAATGGGGAGGGGTTACACTCTCCGTTTGTTTTTGGAAACCGAGAGGTAATTCCTCTCCTTCTCGAATAGGATTTAATAATTGATCTAATCTATCTCTAATACTCCAGCTTTGTTCATTCCATGTATCTTGTAATTGAGAAAGAATGAGATCTGGAGAATTAGTGGTAGATTTGAAACTAAGGATCCTTGGTTGAGAAAAGAGATATTCAACCGGAGTAGGATTTCGAGGAGGACTTTGAACAGGTTTTGTTATCTCAAGAGGAATTACAGAATCCTCAAATCCTTCTACTAATATACCGAGATTTCCTTGGTTACCTCCTATGGTTCCATCTTCCAAATTGTATATTGCTACGTCAGGCTCATCTAAAGGTGCTGATCTTGGAAATTGTCCTAAAGGTGAATTCAACGTTGAAGAACTAGGAAGATTTTCTATTATAAGATTCAAGTTTCCTTGTGATCCATTATGTCCAGTTTCCTTTCTCAAAGCTTCCCTTTGTTTAAACCTCTCATCTCGTTGTGATTTTTGTAAGTTTTCACAAGGGATTTTCCACTAGGTTTTCCAAACATTTAATAGGGCCATAAGGAGGATTTAAGAAAAATAAGAATGCGTTGAATCACATCTTCTTTCTGGTAAGGTTTTAATATCTATGTTATATAAAAAGAACTCAAGGGTCCCAGGTACTGTTACCAACCAAGGTGATGGCAGTTCTTAGAACTACTTGAGTGATTTGGTATTCTTTGCCACAAGTCTTATACAGGTTTACTTGGTCGAGGCCATTCCTTATGGGATAATTGCCTATGACATATCAGCGTCAAGGACAAAGTAAGCCAAAGGATACACTCATCGGATTTTTCTTCTCCCGACACATAAAATCAGGTATTAAAGGAGTGTAGGAAGGATCAATTAATCCGTAGGTAAATATGTAAGTTCTTCTACTTATTTTAGAACTAGTCCAACCGGCATAAACTCTAGGAACTCGGCTTTTAGTTTGTGATTTTAATTTCCCATATTGAACCATAAGATAATGTAATTTAAAATGCAAGAGCAATTTTCCATTTGTTATAATCACATTATTAAATGCTTCTCCATTTTCCCAAATTTTACTATAAATTATTCTTTTAACATCTAAAGGTAAGAGATCTACTTGTATTTGTAATTCTCTAATTTTCACAAATTCTCCACTCAAATGAAAACCTTGGCCAAAGTAAGCATTTTTATAAAGTCGGTATAAAGCCATAAAAGGCAAGGTCCCATGAAATAATCTTCTACAATTTCGGGTGCCTCCCATGGAAATAAACATGACATTATGTCGCAGTACAGGATAAGCGATTTCCCTGTTATACTACAAAAATCACTCTAAGAGTATAACAAAATGACCTTAAAGATCGATCCCACGAGATTCTGTGAAGTATTCCCTAATCCTATTTCTCAAGCCATCAATCCAACTTACAATCCGGTCCTTACTACTACCAACCGGAAACACCCAAGGAGACTTCCGTTCTCTTCTCAGAACCGGATTCTATCCCTGGGTTTAAAACTTCATACGGGTTTGAGTTAACCTCTGTTTCACCATCAGAGGGTTCTATTCCTTGGTTTTTGAAAGTGGCGAGTGTTCCACTCCTTCCGTGACTTTTAGTGGCTGAAGACCCACTTTCCTACCTACCGATTCCTAGCTAAACCGGATCCGGTTTGATCCCTCACAACGTCCTGGACTTCGGACCAGAGCGTAGGTCACACAGAGACCCCCCGTACGATCCTCTCATACTTACAACGACCCTGAAATCCGCTCCTATCTTGGTAGAAGAAGGTCGCTACAAGTAAGTCCGGCCGTTCCAACATTAACTAAATTCCTTCCGTTTGCTACTAGGGCAGCAAGACCGCTCCAGAGGCTGCACGCTCCAACGAATCTCCTATTCGAGAGCTATAGCACAGATGGAGGTACCCCCCCCCCCCCATCCGCCTACCCTACCAAAGGCTTTCCCACCCGGAATATTGGAACTTAGCTCTCATGAGGCACTTGGAAACCTACTCCCAACTCTTCAAGACCTTGCAAACACCTAGAGATAAAAGGAAGTCTAAGGGGAGAATCCCAAACAAACTCACACCCCACTCCTAACTCAATCTACACTCAATGCCTTGCCAATCTTTGGGAAACAATGAAATACAAGAGATAGAGAAGAATACTAAAGTTTATTTGAAAAGACTCTCCCGACCACCAACGAGGGAGGCCGATTTATACACCTGAAAACCCTAAAGGTTCAGATCCTAACAACCCGGATGAAGAACCGGATCTGAACTCGAACCCGGATCCGAATCCGGTTAGGTCCTAACAGAGGACCGGATTTGAATCCGTTCTGAACCAAAATAAAAACTAAGTACAAAGGTAGGCCGGATTTAAAAATCCGAATCCGGATTAAAACCTAAACACACTTAGTCCTAATCTTCTCCTACACTAGTGTCCTCGGGGTTCGTGCCAGTATCTACCAGGCCAAAGACCCCTGCTAAGTCTACCCTAGTAGTCTCGATTGTCGCCGGAGTCTCAAGATTCGCTTCCGGTTCTTGCGCTCCCCTTGCTCTAGTGGCGTCTTCCGGTCCCGCCCGCCATTGTCGATTCTTGGAGTCGGGGGTTTGGTCAAGCCCCAGCCCCTCAACATCCGGGAACGAATCCGGGAAGGATGCGTTTGAGAGGCCGGTCCCTTCTCGTGGGAGCCGCTGGAGGCTGGCCTCTATCCGCTCCACAGTCCGTCGTCCCGCTTGAACTATCTCCTCGAGCTTGTCGCCGTGGTCAAGCAAGATCCGGATCATGCGAGCGCCTGATAGCTTTTTGTGCTGGAGAACGCCAATGTCGTAAAGCCTGGCCTTTGCTTTTGTCGAACCGGATTCGCCGAAGAAGGCCGCTGTTATCCGGGCGTACTCCTTCGTATCCGCTGCTGCGTCTCGCATTACCTCCATCTCCGTCTGGAATACCGCGTTCCGTATCCGGAGGGCGTCTATCTCCTCCTGTCGCTTCCTGAGCTCCGCCTCATGTCTTTGGAACTCTTCCGGATCGGAGATGCAGTCCGCCACCCGGTGATGAAGGACACTGTCGGGTTCCGCTTCGACCAACTTATCAACCTCGTCGAGAACCATCTTCTTGGTTGACCAGTCGGATCGCAGGGTGCCGACGATCTCTATCAACTGCCGGAAGAGGTCCTCTCCTTTTGCCCCTTCCTTCGGCTGCTCCGCTCGGGTTTCGCCACTAGGACCCGCTCTACTCGGTTCCGGAATTGCAGCTGGCTCGGGTGTCGCTCCCTGCGACTTTCCTCTTTCCGGCTCGTTCTTCCGGTTCCGCTTGCTGGGCGTTCCTCGGGAGTTCCGAGCTGTTCTCTTCGCTCGGCGCGATGTCATGACGATGTCGTCGTCATCATCGTCGTCGTCGTCAGAGTCGGAGGTTGAGGATGAATCCGATCCGGTTGTGGACTCTCCGTACCTTAATGCCAACTCTTGAGCCTTCCACTCGTTCTCTTCTGTCGCCTTCAGCAAGTCGTTGGCTTTGTATAGATGGAAGAGGTAGGGCGAGATGGGCGTCGCTCTGCTCTTACCAACTCTGGAAACTAACTGGGAAACCAGATCGGAAATGATCCGGGCCCAATTAGCCTTCCGCTCCCTTGATAATGACCCAAAGATGGTGTTGGCGAGAGTAAGTGTTACCCGGGTTGGCTTCTCCGGATGAAGGATCGGAAGTAGAAATTGGAGAAGCCGTTGTTGCCGAGGGTCCGCGCAATCTTCGATGGCATACCCGTCCTTCGGATTAACTGCTCCCTTGAATTTGCCCCGGACGAACTCGTCCTTCCGGTTGGCCATGCCTTGGCCTTCCGCTCTCGTCCCGTACGCTGCTCGCCAGAGTTCCTCCTTCCATTTGCTGGGGACGCCGCGGATGGTGCCGGCGTACTCATTTCCCGGTCGGGCCAGGATTTCGCGCACCATGTTGTCGTCCTTGAAGCCCCATGGCTTGATCGCCAAGCCCGTGAGTCCCATTGCTTCGAGGTCTTCCATCAGTTGCACGCGTTCCTCCTCTCGGCTAGGAAGAACCGGACTCACCTTCCGGAGTTTTAAGTCCGTAGGTGAGCAGGTTGGTGTCGTCGTCGTTGTTCGTTGAGAAAACTTCCGGGTGGGAGGCATCTTCCAAGAAATCCGATCCCTGTTTGTCTCCGGAAACTACCTCACTTTCCGTCCTAGCCGCACGTCCCGATCTCACAAGCTCTCAAGTTTCTACTCTCGGAACTAAAGAATAGCACTCAAAACCTGCAGGCACACGGAAAAGAGCGCGGAGGGGAGGAGGAAGATGACAAGCTACGCAAAACGACAAAACGAGAATGATGCCAAAAATAGAAACGGCGCGGCTTTTATAGTCGCGGTGGCTTCCGGCGGCGCCGCCAAAATTCCGCTCCAAACCCTAATCCGGCTTGACGCGGTTTCCGGCCAAGATTCCGGTTCCGCGTTAACCATTTTTAAGATTTAAGGTTTCCGCGTTAGACTGGAATTTCCGTTTCTGCCATTATCCGTTGTTTTATTCCTAAAAAGATTTTATTCTGCTCTCTATGCTAATATTCAAGCCAATTAAATATATAAAAATCAAAAACAACTATTTTGGGTTGCGACACATTATAAAAAGGTTTACTTAGTTCTTGTAATGTCTTTATAAAGAATTTGCTTATAATAATTAGCACTGCCGGCAATTCCTTGTAATTTTAACAAGTTCCTTTGACATTCCTCTGTCCATTGTTGAGATTTCAAATATTCCAACAAAGGAATTATTATTTCATTAAATTGGGGAAAGAAATCTCTAATCTGCCAAATATTAAGAATTAAATTAATAATTCTTATTATTCATTGTGCATCACGTTCTTCTAAATTATCACTAAAATGCATTTAATAAATTCGAACAATATATAATTTTGAATATATTGATTTGAATAATTTTAGAAAAAATGTTATAAAATTGTCTCAAAGAATCTTAATTTAAATTCCTTGAATTTAATTGAAAACAAATCAACGTGTCTATAATATTTTTTAATTGCAGTAATTCTGAGATTGAGATTGGTTGATCTTCAAGTTGTTTTAAGTAATTTACTCTTTTTGAGAATCGTGTTTCATAATTTAAGCTATTCGAAGAAATAAGTGAATTATAATTAGGAGGTACGGGAATACTTCTATGATTTTCGCATTCAATAGCGTAATGATCAGGATTACCACAACGATAACATTTTTTTCTAGTATAGGTTTGCCTATTATTGGTTCTATGATATTCTCTAGGGTTTCGATTATTCTCAATTATAATTGAATATTGAGTAGATTTATGGATTCTATTAATTTCCACATTAATATCCTTTAGTGCAACTTCTACACTACTCTTATCACGGGGCGATTCTAATACTTTCCAAATTAACCCTTCTAACGCATTTTGCGTGAAACTATCTACAGACTCCATTGAGCCACGTATGGAATAAAAATGATTTCTTTCAGAGTTGAAAATTTATAGAAATTAATTCTATAAATAAAACAAACTCTTCTCATTTATTCAATAAAATACTAGTTTTTATCCCTACTAATTCCCTTAACAATTAATTTCATTTTAAAAAGACTATATCTTAGCTACCACTAGCCGAGATCTTCCCCGGCAACGGCGCCAAAATGTAGTACAGAAAAATGAAAACGACAACAACCGGAAAACAAAATAAAAGAGGTTCTTTTTGGGGAAGACTCAAGTTAGCTAGGGTTTTGAATAACTAAGGTCACATATAGAATAATGATTACTTGTTTAGGAAATGTTGCATCATTAGGGTCTCAAAGGAATGTTAGTTTGTTAATTCTACATAAATTCCCCCTTTCTGTAACTACGTCTGTCAGTTAGTGGACTGGTAAATGCAATCCCATGCATATGCAGTAATCTATAAATAAATTGCAAAACACCCTGGGATAAGGGTCTCTCTTAATGCGCATCACTCATTGAATGGCGATAGTCTACTAATGTATGATTGCAAATTAGGCAATAGTCAATTTATAAACCGGCATTAATCTTAGTTCATTGTCTTGAGAAACATTTCTCATTATTAATTTATTATGGCAATAGTCGTAATGTCAATTGTCTTAATTTTAATTCAAATCTTTAATCATCATGTTTGGAATCTTTGGTATGATAACCTTGTCATTTCACAAGTCAATAGCCTTAAGCATTTTCATCAATGTTCATTAATTAATTAACTCTCAAGTGTATTGATTTCATCATCAGGTGATAATCTTACAATTGTGATGGCTATTGTCATAATTAATTATCCACCGCCAATGGATTTTGCATCTTCCATTATTAGTTTCTCGTAATCTTCTACACACTGGCTATGATTTCTTTATTTATTTCTAAAGCTATAGCCTTTGCTTATTTAAAGTCAATAGTCTTGTAACTTGTATCTTAATTCTCTTGACTATAATCTTTTTCTAAATAAATTTGGCTATCAGCTTATTCATTAACACTGAATCTCACAATGCCTATAGTCGTTATTTTAATTGACTTCATCACATGGCTTCACTTAATTCTAATTACATAGAATCTCAATTGTCAATAGTCAATTATGCATCAAACTTCTTGCTCATTACTTTGTCTATTGTCTATTCCTTCAGAAGTAAGCCAATATTCATTTGTCTTTGTTTCTTCACTTCATACATCTCTGGTAATATTTCTTCAAATCGTTCTTCATCAAAATCTTCTAACTTAAGAATCACATCTCATCAGTTTCATCATTCACATAAAATCTTTCATTCAATCATACTCAAACTGTGGCTTAACCAAACATTGTCATCTCACACAACAAAGAATTCTATCAACTTAATGTTTGACATTCACTCAAACAATAATCACTCAAAGGATCATGCACAACCTTGCAATGATTTGTATAAACTAAAATGACGTCAACCTATCCGGTTGCTCACAATCAAACTTAAAATGATTTCATCATCATTCATAAATAATATCACATCATCACAAAAGAATCTCACACAACAAAGTCATACAAAAATAACTCAATTAAATCACAAAAGACAAGATGATCACCGAGAAGGCATAAAAATGGAGTCAAACCACTTGGTTGCTCAAAAAAATAAATACAAGGGAAAATCCCTTTATACATGAAAACGAAAAGCAACTAACTATAACTTCCTCCACTAATAACCGTCTATAGCCTTTCCTGGAAAATAACCACTCAAACGGTCAATCACCCATCCGTTCATATCTTTTGATCATTCATACTCACTTTGAAACCAAATTTCAAATAAAACATCAAAAAAGAAGTCATTTCACATACAAACTTGAAATTCATACAAACAAATCATAGAAATCAGATGACAATTTTCATAGTTATAGAAGTTGTGTGATTCAATCTTTGAAAAAGTAAAAAATTAAATTTTATTCTTGAAATTTAGTTGCAAAATGGACTATACAAATCAAAAACATTTTAAAGTATAACCACATAATCATAGGCTCCATCATTTAACCCCTAAACATCCTCACCATTTTTAATTTCAACGTTCTTTACAAAGATGCATTGTAAAACTCAACTAAAATATATATTTTGAACTTGGCGTATCGATCAAAGTTCTACACTACATACTTTAGGTTGTATCCGATTGGTGAGATTAGTGATAAATATAAAAAATGTGTCACAACATGTTTTCCCTCAAATACAAGGAAATCACAATTAATGTAATATACAAAACAAACAAACAAACAAACAAATCAATTTTAAAAATTAAAAATACAAACAATCTTCATTAATATTCATAATTTGAAATAATATCAATGACACACCAATGGAGTGAGGTTTATCCTTGAGTTGACCAACTAAACCCCATCAATCTTAAGTTTCCAATTAAATCAAGAACCAAAGTTGTAGAACAAAAAGAATACAAAGATTGAAAAATAAAATGATGTGCAAAATCCAAATAGTGCAAATTTGCGTAATAATTGTATTTGTATTTTTATTGCAAAATAATTCAAGTGCCATCCAAATATGATGTTTGAATTAGTTTTAAAATCGGTGTTAAAATAGTCAAATTGTTTTGAAGAGATTGGCACCTTCTTGAATTCACTTAGTTCTAGTTTGGAACCTCACAATCTATAGTAGTCATAGTTTCTATAGCTTTCTCCATAATCATGTGGATTGTCACAATATTCTTGATCCCCATTTTCCCATCATTGATACTTATATCATAGTAATAGAAATGAGAATAAAATCTAATTTTTTGTTTTCAAAAGTTAAAATATATATGGCCCGACATGCAAAGTACAATATACAAATTCGTGAGGAGCTTGAGACTTAGCTCACTAATATAATTGAATCATCCATACGATATAAACAAGCTTAGCTTGCAAAAATGTCATACGAAGAGTAATCCTCTCCTTACTGGCTTGAATGTGCATGAAGGTCTTTGCGTGTAGAATTTGTATCCGACAAATTGACCGATTTGTGCAATTCTTGCTCAAACAATCGTTGGACACAAATTGAATTATGTTCGGAGTATTACGAGTGGTTTGTCACAGGTCCGCCTCCTTTGCAATCTCCTAGTGGTCACATCATTCATGGGCAAGCAACTTGATTAGTGAGTTAATTAATGGCAACAAAGACCATCGTCAACTACTTTAATTGATTGTACAACACATAAATACTATATGCAACAATATTCATTTGTCCTCTACATATGCATGGATAATTGCGGCCAAGTCAAAAGCAAAAACATGATTAATCATGTATTTAAAATTGCTCAAAGTTTAGGAGGCAACATGTTTTATTTGCTTACTCCTTGTCATGATCTACAATTGACTTCCTCCACAATCTACCCCTTTCAGGTCCACCTTTCTTCAAAGGCTCCTTGTCGACTTGTTTCTCAGCATGAGTTTGTCCTTCCCAACCGGTCATCGGAGTGGGTGTCTTGGCTCTAGTGGTTTTGTCGATCCTAAATACACTCAACATTCATTTTGGTTCAAAAAATGTAATGAGATAATGTGCTACACTAGTGCACAAGGATTGTATAAATGACAATTTGAAATGATATCTCTTCATAAGAGATGTCATTTTAACACCCCTTTTGCACTTGTACTAGTACATCGCTCTATTAAGAGTTAATCAATCACACAAAAACCAATGCCAACGCATGCATGGTGAATAAAAAAGTCAACAAAAAAACTAGGGTTGATTAGAAACAATGAACGTTTTCTTCACAAAAGATCCAAAAACTCTTGGAATCGTAATGTTCTTAAACAAATAGTTATTTGCATGCACATTTCTCTATTGAGCAAACATATATAAATAATTCAATACAGAGATTATAAACTTGGATACATGAGCGATTGGATCTAATGTATCACCTGCAAAAATTGGAATCGCGACGGTCTTCCTTCGCTTTCCGGCTTCAGGAGGCGGCATATCCACGATGCAGATTTTTCTGCTAGCTTTTTCTATTGCCCATGAAAAATCACATAAATAGATTGATCAAAAGTAAATCTTGGATTTATTAGGCAAATTGAGCTACACAAATTGATCTTGCACGTCATGCATATCCACATATACATATAAACAATCTATATAGTTAATTTTATATTCATTGAAATAGAAACGTCTTGATTTAGTGTTGATTGAGTGCCAAGTATCAAGCACGAGTGTTAAGCAAGTTTTTTTTAGGCTTACTTGCATCTTGCTCTTGGTAGAGCTCTCTCAAGCGTTTCACACCCTTAGATTGTTGTTCTTCTTCGTGCCTCACTTTTGCCTGTATGACAATGAAAGTATTAGCTTCATTAATTGGACACCAAGCTACAAATTAAACATGCTTTTGGCTCGTGTGACCTAATTGTTGTAACTACGATATCAAAGTTTGCTACGGCATGTGAATTTAGGCTTAGATATATGAAGCCGATCAATGAGTTCATCAATTTTTGGAAACTAAAACATAGTATCTAGATCATTTATAATAGTAGTATGTACCTTGTATGATGTCCTCCACTTGAGTTTCCAGTGAGATCTGTTCATTTGCTCTTGGACATTTTTGGCAGTGTCCTCTCCGAATCGATTGGTATAATGCTTCTTCCACAGCTCCTCTGTGATAGAACTCAAATCTCTTCTCTACATCATTCACACCAAGACATCCATCACATTCATCATTCAATTGAGGACCTAAACCGTAAACCCTAAAATAGCAAGCTTGTAGACCACCATCCGACACAATGTTGGTTCTTTTGGCCAATCCCTATTTCAAAGATTTTCTATTGCAACATCTAACCCACTACTCTAGAAGAGAACAAGGATTGGCCAATATAACCAACAATCATGGCGTTTGTGCGCATGCATGTACATGTATTTCAATAATGTATCACCATCCAATTGTATCACACCATTTATGTTTACAAGGTCAATGATGGTTCAATCCACATACGTTTGATTAGCTACCAGAAAATGGTTTTTGGAAAGCTAGGATCTTGAAAATATAAAAGTTCTTCAAAATGTTGGTTTTAAGTGCACACGAGGGACATTTAGATTTACATTCTAAACATGATCCTATTAGAATAGATCTATGAATTTGAATGTTGGAAGCAAAACGTTGAATTAAGCATTTACAATGTACAACTACTTGTGTAGCTAGCTTCTGGTGTTAATGATTGCAATTTGAATAAAATCAAAATTAACGAGTTAGCGCCAATGGCACATTCATATACATGATGTACGTACCTTGGTGCACGTTTGGATGTACTCAAGCTCCTCCGCAGTGGCATGGGGTAGAACTGCCTTTAGTCGAAGCTCGTCGATCTTTGCGACGTCACCAAGCTTGTGTAAATTGTCAATCATAGCAATGTTGTGTTCAACATCTTCCTCCACTAGACTCAAAGGAGCCATTTGATCTTAGTTGAAGTGGTTCCAATGCAACTTTCTATATATAACCTTGACAAACCGGCAAGGAACTACCTTTACTAAGACCTTGCTAACTATAATACTAATTGGTACAATTTGTGAACGTTTTTCCACTTGCTAGGGCACCACAAGAGAGTTAGCCTAGATTTCTATGGATGGACGAGCTATAAAGTGTGAAAACTTGTAGCATGTAGTAAATCTAATTGAGAATCAACAACCCAACTATACTTGGAACGAATGACAAATTGACAATGAAATATATGAAAGAACACAAAGGGTGTTTATATATGGTTTGAGACTGGGAGTTCATCAAAGTGAAAGTGGCAGTTAAAAAGTTCATTAGAAAGTTTCAAAAAGTAAAAGTTATTAGCTTAGTATCCATCATTGAAATCCTAAAAGTAAAAGTTCATAATAAATTTTTTCGAACGTGAAAGTTGTTATGATAGATTCTTACAGTTATAGGTCTTTCGTGTATATATTGAATATTTTCTATTCTTAAAACTCCTTAAAGTAGAAACTAAATTCCAAAAAAATTAGTTCAAAATACCAATATTTTGCTCGCCGCTCACAGCTTGTAATAAGCTTTGTTGTTGCATTGGGGGATCGCCCACACACATTGTTATTAATTTAACAATCGAAAGCAAGAGCATGCCAGCACGGTGTCGTGATGTGGGTTGTCTACTAGTTTAAAATTGGCATCTTATTAAATTAAATAAGTTTTAAAGTAAAAGAGTTGGAAGTGGCAGTGGAAGTGGAAGTTGAAGTGGATGTGGAAGTTGGTAGGGTGTTAGTCTCGGTCTTGAAGATTATGGGCCCACTCATGTTTATTGCATGAGTATTAGATTGCAATGTGGCGGTTTTGTTGAAGGTCGAATTTTGGACGTGATTGTTGGAGCTTGAAGGCGTCGTTCGTGGAGCTTTGAAGGGTTGAAGTTTCATCTTGGAGGTGTTTGGTTGGTGTTTCTTCATTTCTTGAAGCCTTTTGTGTTGTTTGAAGTCTCAAGTTTCATGACGTACCTCGTTTGTATTCATTTTGCGCATAGTTGCGCAAAGGGATTGATTTGAGCATTTGAGTGAATGCAAGTGAGGTTTTGGATGTTTGAAGCTCTAAGGGTGAGCCTATGATCTAATTTGAGTGATTTTTAGTTTGAAGTGAGATTCTAGCTTGTAGAGCACTTAAATCGAGTTTTAGGAAGTAGAGAATGCATTTGAGATCTCATAGGAGTTGATTTGCTTATAGTGAGTTCATGTCAGGCACAACGGTGCTATTTGAGGTGCATTGCATATGTGAGGGTACTGAGGTTCATATTAGAGTGATTAGTGAGCAAATAGGAGCTCATTTTGGTGATTTGGGGTGCATTAGAGGTATTGGAAGCATAAAGGTGCAAATAGTCTAGATATTCATTCTTTCTCTTTCTCTTCTTTGAGTATTAGGGGTTGATTTGAGTGAAGATCATGGCATTTTCCGGGAGCGAGGGTGTTAAAGTCGTAGACAAGTTCGATGGAGATAATTTCTACTTGTGGAAGTTCAAAATGGAGATGGTGATGGCCGAGGAGTTGTGGGAGATTGTTGATGGTATTGAGGGGCCTCCTTTTTCACTATTATTTAGTTAGGTTCTAATAAACATATTTTTAATCAAATCTCAAAGAAAATACAGTAAATGATATGTGAATGTATGATGTGAATGGGTTTTTTTTCAAGAGAAAGGGCAATTTTTTCTCATAGCGGGAGTTGAATTCTTTTTATTATTATTACTTTTTTCGGAGGGGGAGGAGAGACAACACAAAATTAAAATCAAATCAAATATTCTTTGCTTTTTTTATATATATCCAATGAGAGAATGCCATGTGGCACTCACATTGAGGCCTTGAATCCCCTTCTTAGAAGTTGTTGAAGTGATGAAGAGTGGAATGGGTAACTTCAGAGGTGGCACTTGGATTCCCTCCCTCCACCATTTATTTCCTATTTAACCCCAAAAATGCTTACATCGTACACTACATGCCTCCTAAAATTTGGAGATTTAAATGTTTTCCAAATTTCTTTTTACCATATCGTAGAGCATAAAATATACTTACTTTCCATTGTTTTGATTTTTATTCTTAACAATGAAAGTTGAAAAAATTGCAATTCCAAAATAAAAGCATTTTTCTAAAACATGTCGACCACTACCGAGTGCAAGGTGATATTGAACATCCCAAACATCTTCAAATGCAATGAAAATTGGAATGCAACTAAGTAACATCGTATAAAACATGAAAGTGAAGAGCGACAAGTTACCCTTTTTTGATGTAGTCATGGTAAAAAAAGCATAACTTTTTGGACAAGTGTTTTTTTAGGGTGCTTTTCCATCAATCACGATTATCTTGCAATCCTTGCTGTGAAATAGGATGAATTCTTTTTTTGAATGTTATTCTAGTAGTTCAAAACAAGATCTCAAGGTTTAAAGGTAAAAAACAACATTTTTTGGCAATATTTGCATGTATGAGTATAATAGGCAACATTGGAGTGTTTTTGGAGGAAAAATATTGCAATCCTTTAGGGATTAAACAATTTAATTCTAATATACTTAAAAAAATACTTTTACCATTTTCTAATAACCAACGTGAACTACTAAATTTAAATATTATCGTATTAGAAATTTCTTGTTTTAAGCCTCATTCCATAGTCCATCAAAAGTCAACTTGAAAGAAATTAGCAAATTTGACAACTTGGAGGATTCAAAAATTACAAATTTTTTAGGAAAACAAAATAATTCTATCATGTACAAGAGAAGTCGTCCCTATGATCATTCACATGCCTCCACAATAATTACACACCAAACTCACATTAAAAATGATAAAAAATAGGCAATGAAACTCCATGTTTTTAATGACAACTCGCCAATATCAAATACAAGCTAAATGTAATAGAAAGCCAATGATAAAATCTCCACACTATTTGAAACCCGTGTACAAAGGGAGGCACTTTCCAATTGCAAGAACTTGTGATAATTATATTTTGTAAAATAAGGTAGGAATACCATAAACCGTGCCTACTCCATAAATGGTGTTGTAGCAATTGGTATGAACAGTGATGTGCTGGAATGGAAACTGCATTTTTTTGGGACCCAACTCCTTGAATAGAATGTTGCAAGGCACTATTAAATGCATCGAAAAATACCGTTCCGTAACTCACGACATTTACTCATATCCTAGCATCCACTCGTCACAAACAACTGTTCATACCAATTTCCTTCTAACTTTAAAATTACACAATTTCCTTATGATATCATACACGGTTCATGGTTGCATAAGTTCTTCCGTTTTGATAATTTTCCACTCGAACTTATGCTCGCGGCTTAGGAGAACATGAAGTACCAATAGAAGGCTTGAGTTACTTTAAGTTTTGGAATTTGGTATCTATTTTTTTATAAAGACAAAGACTTCAAAATCACTTCTATACCTCGTCTTCTCACTTCTCATAAAAATAAGCATCCGAAAGCTTTAAATCCCCTTGTTTTAACCATTCATCATATTCCTACGTTAGATTTGTGCACTCAAACACAAGTTTGAAGCAATGCAACAAGCACCCTAAAAAAGATGGGATGAGCTTTTGAATGGAAGCCATGTTGCATGCTTTTGTGTATACAACTAGTTTTAATTTAATTTAATTTTTCTTATTATCTCGTTTGGTTCAAGTTGCATAAGGACAACAAGTCCCTTGTAAACAATATCAAGTATATACAATCATTCACAACGTCCATAATGTTCTTCAGCCCATGCTAGAATTCACTCTTCTTTACATTGCTACATTGGTCAATTTAACTACTAGGAAGTGGGGTTCAACTTTGTGTGACTTAATCACTTATTCTTGAATATCAAATACTATTCCCTGAGAGTATATGCATTGTTCAATGAAACAGATAATATGAGGGCTTTCCAAATATAATTTTTTTCCATTTTGGGACCTATAAAAATATCACCTAATAGAGTTATTTGTAAAGTTACCTTGAGTTTAAAGAATTTATCATGAATTAATTTTTAATATGCTCTAATTTGTTCACTCCAAATAGTTAATAAGTGTGGAAAAGCTTGGTGATCTTTCCACACCTATTAACTATTTGAAGTGAACAAATAAGAACATATTGAAGAAAATTTCTTGATAGATTCTTTAACTTTGATGGACTAAGCGGATAATTCAACTACCTCAAATGTATCAATTCAAAGTAGGAGTTTCTCTACAAGTTTGCATCTTTGTTTTTCTTTGAATTCTACGGATGAAATCAAAAATTTAGAACTAGCGGTAGGAAAACTTTGCAAATATCTCTAATGCTTAGGAGAAGTCTTTGAGATTCAATATTCGATACTAGAAATTGAAGGTCCAAAAAATATTCCAAACGAAGTTTCCTTTTCTTGTTTAGAGTAAAGAATGGGTGTTGGAGGTGGGAGGAATGATATTATGAACCATCGTTTGCTTATTAACCCCTAAACATCTAGTTTACATCCTATAGGTCAAACCTCATCATTTTTTTACATTTTTAAATTTATAATATTTTATTTTTATTTTTCCCATATAAGTTGTTGTTAAACCAATTTATCTTGATTTTTTCACAATTTTTTAATTAAAAATGAATTTCATATAAAACTTCTACGTTTTTTTCTTGTAACAATCATAGTAAATACAAAAATGATTAAAATTTGTATAGTTTTTTAAGAAAAGATGTAAATAATAGTATTAAACAATAGGTTGTAGGGCATACTATTTTGGAGTATATGTTGGTACTTTTGGGTGTGAGTTTTAAGGAGTTGTAAAAAGCTCAATTTTAACAATTTTCAAAAATAATAAATTGGGTTAAAAAGTAGAATCTAATCTTCACACTTTCTAAATTGGTACCAATTTCATTTGAAATTAAGACTTCTTGAAAATCACCGTTTGATTCAAAAATGACCTCATTTGGCCATATTGGGGTCTTTAGACATTTAGGGGTTAATAAGGTAAAACTTTTCATAACCACCTCTTCCTCATTTTCTTTTTTACTTTGAATGACACTCATTTTAGTAATTAGGTCGCATCGGCACTTTTGAAATTTCTTACAACTTCTTTCAATGTCACATACTCCTCTCTTTTTCTAATAAAATATTAATGCATTGTTGTTAGTACACTTTTAACTCCTAAATACCCATATCTTCCTTCACATATAGAGAACTAAAAAAATGCATTGTAAAATGCAACTTAGGAGGATTTTTGAAAGTAATGAAGGAGCTCAAGACATATATTATGAATTTTAGGTTCTTTTCCCTATACTATTAGATATATAATTGCAATCATCAACTATTATGAATTAATTATGAAACTCAAAACTCAAAATTATTTATTAATTCAATTTTGAGTATATAGACAATTAATGAATGGAATATGTTGTGATGGATTGAAACAATGGGAGTAATTATCCTTTCAGAGGAGGAGCACAAGTAGTCATAACTACACATAAAAAATAAAGTTGCAATTATCGTTCCAAGAGTATCGGGATGCCGGTCTTTGATAACTTAAAAACTTGCAAATTGACAATTTTTTTTCAATTCAATTTTTTAAAAGGTAGTCCATCACTCTATTTTATTATGTTATGCAACACATAGATAGAAACTCCAATTTTAAACAAATCAACGTGAATAAATGTATGTTCATCACAACAATGAGCCTATGTTAACAAGACGAATGGTTACTAATCTATGGCTACTCTCCTCTTACACTATGGCAACCTAGAAATGAAAAAACAAATAACTATAAATTATAGTTGGTTATTTGTTTGATTGTCAAATCATGAATTCTATAGATACTATAGCTGAAAGAACTCCTTATCAACTTACATGGTCCGGGTTTGATTCCCGGTGGAACAATAATGTGCTAGGCATGACTTCATACTATTGATGAATTAAGCAAGGAATTAGTACCGACCAACCGGCCCCATCCTTTTCACCTTGAGACAAGTCTTAATGTGGAGCTAACAGACGAGCAACATTGACAATAAATTGTGGTCTTAACCACTACCCCTTTCTTCATCTTTATTATTATTAATATTGATATTATTCAATTTTTAGTATTTAGAATATTATTAATATTGATATTATTCAAATTTTTTTGTTTAGCGGTGTACATAGCAAGCGCTAAGATGAATCAAAATATAGGGGTTGATTGTTTTTTGGTTTCCGTTCGTTTAAGAGAATGATCATAGTTTAAGAGAATGATCATAACATTATGGATGGCTACGGTATTGTTTTCTAGAAGGGTGGTTTAATAATGTTAAGAAATATTATTTAATTCACTCACGAAATAGTCATTAAGATATGATAAGATAGTGTCTTAGGAAATTATAGGAGAGTAGAACTATTTATCTTATTTCTTCCTTGTTGTATTGATAAATTTTTTCCGAAGAGATGTTAATTCATTCTTGTGTGATTATTTTTCTTCTAGCAAGGTTTCTTATTCACAACACGTTATGAGCATGCTCTTGATCTTCCGGCCTTATTTGTTTGTAGACCTTCCTTGCTCTTCCAACTTCTTTCCTATCAATTTGCTAAATTTTACTACTCTTCAACGAGATAGTTGGATTTATTTTTATTTTTATTTTTCTCTTTCATGGAACATAGACTTCATAGTCCTCTCAGTGTATTATCTAGTCGAGCCTTTACCATTACAATCTATTGCGTAGACCGACAACAAATGATGCAATTATTATTTCACATTTTGGATTAGATTTCACTCTAGGGGAGGACACTCTCACTACATTTGGGTTACCCACGTGCGGCGGTAGAAAAAGTAAAGCATGTAATACACCTTGAATAAACTATAATTTCATCCTAAAAATTTGAGTTTTGTTTAACAATGACTAAAGGTTTCTATTGACAAAAATTTCAATTCCAAATAACATAAGATATATTGTCTACAAAGGGTTGAAAAATGAACTAAAATGGCATGTTTTCCAACTAAAATATTTATATAGCTCACATGAAGACGACTATTGCATCAAATATTCAACCAAGCTAGACTTTCAATAGAAAGCAATTTTATAGAATTTTTTTTTCATTTTTCAATTTTTTTTTCTTATATAATATAGAGGTGTGAAAGTTATTTTCAGCTTTACAGTGTATCTTTTTTCTTCAAAAATTTATAACTAATTACTACTAGCATAAAAAAATACCAATAATTCAAAACATAAACTTCTAAAGTAGTAAAATCTATCCATAATTATTTTTTTGAAAAATAATTTAAATTTTAAGGTGTATTACGTGCTTTACTTTTTCCGCCGCACGTAGGTTGCTAAAACGTGGGGAGTGTCCTCCCCGGGATTTCACTAGCTGTGTGATGGCAGCTCGAGCACCTTTCGCTTTACTCATTGTTACATACGGAGAGACATGGGTTTGTACTGTTTATATACTGTATTTGTATAAGTTTTTCTCATAGTTTTGGTGTTATAGTAGTATAAGTAGCGCTTAGTGTTTGCATTCATAATTCATGGCATCTTCATCAATTCTCGTTTCTGCTTCTATTGTTGAACCACCGAGACTTCAACCTCTTCTTTTTCCACAATTGACTGCTGATGGACCTAATTATTTATTATAGGCGAAAACTGCAAAGGCTCATATATTTGCGGAGCAACTAAACGAATCTATCACTTTTGATGGTTTTTTTGCTAAAAGTTCTTATGTTTCCCCCTCTGTTTCTTGGAAAACATTGCTTTTGTTGCGTCGTGATATTATCCCTTCTTTGCAGCATCAGTGTTTGGAACTTGAAAGTTCAAATGAGCTTTGGCATAAGCTCAAATCTCGTTATAATCATCAGAAAACCATTTTTCTTCCTCGAGCCCTTCATGATTGGATTCATTTACGAATGTTGGATTTTCCAACACTTGTTGATTTCAATAATGAACTCTATCGTATTATATCACAATGAAGGTTGTGTGGTCATACTATTACCGAGTGTAGTTTGTCGTTGTTATAGAATGTTAATCCTATGCAGTATAGCCAGGATCGAACCTCAAGGGAATTACTACTAACAAGTTCTCGTTAATTGTCACAGTCAATTACTTCCCAGTCTTTCTCAATTACGTGATCCGTTAATCATACACTTCCTTTGCACAATATTCTCATACACATTGTTTAGCTTTTAATATTATTGTATTAATTCGGTCCAAATTGACCATATTACAGATTACTTCAGTTTATAATGTTGCTCACTTCAACTTCTCATTACTAAGTTCACTTGCTAATTCTAAAAACAAAATAAAAACGAAGAGAATGCACCCGCACTTCTCTGGCTACCCAACTCTCTGGTATGGTGTG
>CAXARX010000658.1:0-14752 GCA_963971425.1 Bryoerythrophyllum caledonicum | reverse complement strand
GCTCTATTTTATCCAAATTCTAAAGTAACTTGGTCCAAGAAGACTCAAACTACCAAACGATAATAGAGGGGTATCCTAAGATATTGTTAAAGTACCAATGAGGTTTGCAGTTCCAATCAAAGAGGTATGAAATTCCTACTTTACTAAAAGTCATCTCATATCAATAGAAATGTTCCATTTGATCATGAAGATGTAATGGTAATCATAAATAAAATGATGGTGATGCTCAAGATCATGAAAAATTGAATTGAGCAAGTAATTCTATGGAAAATTTATTTTGGCTAATGCAAATAATAAGAGATAATCAACAAAAGGATATACTAAATGGATTTGGCATATAGTAAGTGGGAGCTACATAAATTTGGCTTAGGCTTGGATGTCTCTAGTTTCTAAAATCAAAATTCTAGTGTCTAAAGTTAATCCCTGAATTCCCAAGACTTTGTTACTCCAAATCACCCCAAATCTTCCTCTTCAACATGAGATGTTGCAAAATTAGCTGAAACATTTTTCACAATTTCATTTGTAGAACCTTCAAGTTAACTTGTACAAAAAGACACTAGTCTTCAATAAACTTTGCTTGCATAAATTTGTAAGATACATACATTTGAAGAGTGCACTATTGATTTTTTCTTCCTAGCATATACAATGTTTTTTTAGCGTACTTTGACTCAAGATAATTGAATAGTTTTCCACTACACATTGCATAAATTTTATGGGTCTATGTTCTACCTTGTGTTATGTCATTACATGCCAAAAATTACAAGTATTGGAGGTGTTTAGGATAAGAAAATGGACGTGCAACGACTAGAGGTATAAAAAGTAGCCATTTACTTAGGAAATAAAAATTTTATTGAAAAATAATTGTTGGATCCAAAATTTGAACGGTGGATAAAATATTATTCCTTCATCTATTACAAGAAAAAAACTGGAAAAAGTGAAAGCCCTAATACCAACGCATTTTGATGAACTTCGTTGCTACCCGCCTAAAAAAATTGCACTATTAAGCTCTACAATACTTACTATATAGCTCAATACTAGGGGGGGAAGAACTCCGGTCTCTAGAAAAGAGGCCGGCGTGAATAAAGTGTCTGTTCGTTCCACTACTAAGGCGATGCCCACTGGGCAAAGGTTTAGAAGGATGGAACTACTTCCCCCTCTTGAGGGTAGACACTATAAAATAAAACATATCTAATGTTTTGTGGTTGATTGTTAGTAGTGTTGGTGGTGGTTGTGGTGAGTATGGTTTACGTTAGGAGGTGTGTGGGTCGGGTAGTGGTTGGTTGTTTTCTAGACGTCTTTTATGGAGGAGGATGGACATTGCATGTTGTATAGCAATGGTGTTAAAATTTCTAAAAGTGTTTCTAACGGAGGATTTTGAGATTTTAAATGTTTTTTCGAGTGATTCCATAGACGGGGTGTGTGTAGTAGCTCTCGCTCCGGCTGTGATAACTATTAGTGGGTCCACTTTCCATCCTAAAGTACTTATTTCATCTAGAAGGGGCTGATATTTGTTTATCTTGTGCCCTATGGTTTCTGGTGAGAACCGGTCGTTGCAATATGTGAATTCTATGAACTGAATTATGATGTTTGGATCTGGGTTTGTTGGTGGGGGATGATTATGTGGTACTCCACGGATACAAAGTAAATCTGGTTTAAATCGAGCATTATAGTGGCATCTTTGGGTAGTGCACTTACATGGTAGTAACCATTGTGGAACAGTATTTTCTGGTGAGTTATTTTGAAAGATACCGGCATTCATTAAGGTAAAACATCTAGATTTACTAGATGATATAAGTAGTTTTCTGATTTCCCATACCGCTTTATCGTGCCTTTTTACAATGAGTGCATGTATGTGTTGTTGTTGGCATTTAAGTAAAACATGTAGCCAAGTATTTGGGTCAGTGGAATTACATATTGGGCATGTTACAGAGGGGAATCTTTCGCGACCAAAGAAGAGTTGTTTCCGGGCATTTCCCATATATTGGCATGTTTGAAATTTTATGATACATGTTTTTTGTGAGTCTGCGATAAGGGGATTTGTCCAAAATTCATTGGAGAGTTCATTGTCGATGTTTCTGTTTCCTGTCCATTTTTTGATGTTTGGGAAATTTCTAGCTAACTCTATTAAGTTGTTGTCTAAATCATAGCGTTTAAGGTATTTAGGTAAAAATCTTATAGGGCCTTTGTCTGGGGTTTCTTCCATAGATGGCCATTCTTTCCTTTGATAGTGGTATGGAGTGGGGTAGGCGTGTTCATATGGTTCTCTTGCTTCTCTATGTGCTTTTTCTCTACCCATTTTTGCTAGTTCGTCTGCTTTTTTGTTGCCTTCAATGTTCACATGGGCTCTGACTTTGTGTATTGAAATAGGTTGGGTCCGTGTTTGTAGCATTTTCACCATTGATGTTAGGATAGTTTTGTCCGGGGTGACAACTGTGCATAATAGGATGTTGGATTTCTGTGTTTAATAGGTATAGCACATTTATGCAATCTGTAAATATATAGGTAGGTTCATTTGGGTATTTATCATTCGAGATTCTAATTGTTTTGTGTACGGCCATCATTTCTGCTCTAATGATGTTTTGTAAACCTTGTAGCCGTTTAGCTATTTTGATGTCTTTTGGTGCGTTATATATGCCAAATCCTGCCCTTTCTCTATGCCAGTGCCCTGGACTTACTTCTACGGGTTCTTTAAATGATCCGTCTGTGTAGTAGCAATGTTCTGGGTTGAATTTTAGTGGTAAGTTTGTATTATATGGTGGGAGTGGTGTTGAGGTGTTTGGGGGTGTCTGATTTGTTCTGGGGGGATTAACTTTGGACCATGTCTTGTTTCGGTTAACTTGAGTGGGCGCGGGGGTTGGTGGGGCTAAGTTGGCATATACTTGTTGTATGTTTAGAGTATTGGTTAGTATTTGAAGTTGTTCTATATTTGTTTGGAGGCCGATTGTATTATTTTGGTGGTGTATGCAAATTATTTGTAGGGTGGATTTTTCTTTTCTAGGTTTATTTAATTCTTCTGGTATGGTGGGTTCAAAGTATGTTATGGTATCTGCAGGGAATAGGCATATGATGTGGGAGTCTGGGTAGGGACCACTATGAGGGGTAGAGTTTTGGTACCAATTTTCATCTGGTAATACAAGATATGTTATGTTCCTTGGGTTATTTTTTTTTGCAAGTCTGGCCCAGTGTAATGATTGTTGGGCCTCTTCTTTGTTGTGTGGATGGGCATAACCTATGCCTTCCCATTTGTAGTCGAAGGCTTTGCCAAGTGAGCCAAAGATTTTGTCTCTAGGGAAGGGTGAGAAAAAATTTGTTATCTTAGTCGAGCATGTGACCGGAGATGAGAAGTAAGAGTGTTGAATGTTGTGTATTGAGGTAAAAAAGTCAAGTAGTTCCGTTGGTATGGTGTAGTGTGTTCTTTTAAGGTGGTCCGTTTTGGGTATTCTGTATTTGTATCTTTGATAAAGCCAGACAACTTCAGTTTCAAATGGTTGGGTTGTCGGTTCTAAGTTGTGTGGGGTTTTTAGCGCTTGGTGATATTGGTTCCAGAGCCATTCTAACCTAATAGTGGAGATGGTTAATAGATATTTTCCATCATTTTCGTAGATATGTGCTTCGTTTCGTTGAATTTGGATGGTATGTTTTTGTGTGGTATTGTCTTTTTGTGGATTACATTCGGTGATAGATATTTTTGCTAAAGGGATTTGTGTGGGGGGTGTGACCGATCTCGTGTCTCTGCATTGAGCTTGTGGGTGGTGTGCTTGTATGACGTTATGATAGAATTTATTGGTTTTTTCTTGATAGTATTTTTTTAGGCATGTTATGTTGTGGGATGCGGTATTAGGGTCATGCTAGGGGAATAGGGTTGTTTGTATGTGCCATTGACTATAAGTAATTTCTTGGATTTTCCATTGGCAAAGGTATGAAGTTTTTTCTGTTTTGATATCATTAGTATTGTAGTATGTACGTTGTTTATGTTGTACTATTGCATACAATGGGTATATTGTGGGGTTTTTTAGTATATATGGGGGTGGTTTTGAGTGGCGTGGGCAGGGTAAATTTGGTGGATGAATAGGTGAGTTGGGAATACGGGGGATATTATTGTTGTTAGGGCAGATATATATTTCTTTAAGTGTGTAGTGATTTGGGTATTCGTTGCAAGGGCGGGGACATGTGTCAAGACACTCAGGGAGACAAAAGAGTTGTTTTGCTAGGTTTAGTGCGCTTTTTATTAGTCTTGTGGGTTTGAAATGATGTTTGTGGAATTCAGTCTCATTCATTAAATGTGAGCCATTTGGTAGGGTGATTTGGCTAAGTGTTGTGATGTTTGCTATAAATAGTACTTGTAGTAATTTCATAGATGTTTGCTCCGTTAGCTGTGGGAGTGTTGGGGCTTCACTATTCCACATACATTCTATAGGCGCAGGTGTTGTAAGGAAGCTGTCTATGGTGCTTTTTAGATGTGTATTTCCTTATGTTTTTAGCAGATATAACGTTCTAGTAATGGGGGATCTGTAGCAATCCTGGCTTTTAATCCTAGGTAAGTATTCTGCACCTCCAAATTTAGCTAATATGTATTGTAGTAGACCGTTATATATTTTACCCAGTCTCCCTTTGTCATTTAAAGCATTTAGTAGTTGATCTCCAATGCATCTTAGGTAGTCATTTTTTTAATGAAAATGCTTCTAGTCCAAAATTGTTATGTGGGAGTTGTGTTATTATGTTTGATGTGCATTTTGGAAGTCCACAGATTGTTTTTTGTACTGCTATTATTTTTTTGTCAAGTTTTTTGATTGTTGTCATTGAATATGGTATTGTGTAGAAGCTATAAGCAATTCGTGGTCGTATGACCGTATCTAACATGTTGATTTTTTGTCGTATAGTAACAGGGCAGTTTGTTAGTGCTTGGCATTGGTTGTTGAGTTTTGTAGTAGTAACATGAGTTTGAATTTTCCATTTCAATGAGGGTACCATTTGAGCTCCTAAGTATACATATGCTTCGTTTTGATGTAACACCGGGATAGGTTGATTTCTGTAGTTAATGTTTGTGGCTTGAATTTGTGCTTTGGTCATGGGATTCATTTTTGATTTGTTTGGGCATCCAGTGACTGCGCATTTGGGTACTCCAACATCCATTCCTATCCATTTACAATATTTATCTATTTTATTTATTTGGATTTGTAAGGATTTTAGTTTATTGGATAGGACTGCTAAATCATCTGCGTACGCAGCAGAGTTTATGGTGGTTTTTGACGTGTTGAGTGTGTATCCATTATTTCCTCTTTGGAGCCATCTTAATAGCGGTTCAAGAAATATTATGAAAAGATATGGACTAAGGGTATCACCTTGAATTGTACCTCTTTGTATAGGGATTGGGTGTGTTTTACCGAAATGTTCAGTAGTAAATGTGGTTGTAGAGTGTGAGTATATATTTCCGACTAGAGTAACTGCATCTTCTGGGTATCCAAGGTCACTCATAAGAGCAAGTAGTCTTGCATGATCTATTGAGCCAAATGCATTTTTGAAGTCTATGTATAAGATGTATATATCTTGGTTAGTGAGTTTGGCGTCCTCTAGAGCAGCTATTATTGTTTGTATTTGTCGGGCGGTACTGCGTTCGGCTCTAAATCCCTCTTGGCTGTCATGTAGTATGTTATGTTTTTCTCCGTATGAAGATAATATTGATGTTAATGTGCTGGTGTATAATTTGTAAATGGTATTGGCTAGAGCTATGGGGCGATGATTTGTTAGTATGAAGGGATCTCCTTTTTTATAGAGTAGTATGGTTAGACTGGTTTTCCATAGTTTGGGAATTTGTTTTTGTCTATAGCAATGTGTGAAAAAGAGGTATAAAAGTTTTTGGAATTTTGCCGGCATATTTTTTAATATGGAATTTGAGATACGATCGGGTCCGAAGGCTTTGTTGCTACTTAGTTTTTTCAAACACATATCATATGTTTCTTTTGTAAAGTATGTGTGTAGAAGGATGTTAGGTTCACCTCTCTTTTCTATTACAAACCCATCGAGGTCGTGCCATGGATATTGCCTAACACTACAAGTACATGTTGGTGGGTGTTTGTTTTGATTTTGGCATGTGGGTATTGTGGGTTTGTTTATTTGTGATTGTTGTCTATATATTTCATTAGCAATTTCTTCTGGTTTTGTAATGATGTTACCATGTAGGTCAATGATGCAATCAAGGGCGTGTGTTATACTGTCTCTAAAGACTTTTTTATTGATTTTTTTGGGGCATTTATCGTATAGTTGTCTGTATTTTATAATGGCTTTTTTGATGCATTCTTTGTTGTATTTGGTTGTGATTTTGCGGGCTAGGTTGTTGGCTGTTTTTGCAATTTGTGCTATCTTGGAGATCCACAATTCTATGAGGATATCATTTGTAGGAGGTTGAGGTATGTCAACATTCCTATGAGTTTGGATGTTATTGAGGATAGGGTGATTCCGCCAATTTGGATTATTTTTTACTATGCGTATGGTTTTTCGGATGAGGTGATATGTTGATAAATGTTTTTTCCATGGTTTTGCTAGTTTTCGTGGTAAGTAGCCCCCTTGTTGTGCTACTCTGGGGGTGAGTTGGGGGACCGGTTCGGCTTTGCATGTTTGTTCTAGTGTTGAGGAGATTTCTTGTGTTAGTATATCTATTGTATCACATGCTTCTAGCCATTGTCTGTCTGTAAGATTTGTGTTATGCTCTAAGGTGTCAGTAAGCTGTTCTATTGTGAATGAGTTATTTTCAAAATATGTGTTGTAGAATGCTTCCATATTATTAGCCGGTATGGGGTTTAATATTCTTATGGTGTTATTGTTTGTTGTTTGTGGTGGTCTGCTGATTAATGTGTTGTTGGGAATTTGTAGTTGAAGTGGGTAATGATCAGAGTTTAAGTTGTTGTCAATGATAGTTTTGCATGAGTATTGTTGATGATTGTTGGTGTTTAAGTAAAAACCATCTATTAGACTTGTTTCTGTATAATTATGTCCCCCTTGTCTTGAGAAATTCGTGTTTGTATAAATGTATGTCAATTGTAAGGTATCTGTGTAAGTTTTCCATTGATAATCTAGAACTCCAGGAGGTGTTAAGTTATTTCCATAGGTGCGTCCAATGAGGGCGATATCTCTGTTGAAGTCGCCAACTAAAATATGCGTGTGGTTTGGGTGATTTATTATTTGGTTTGTGATGCTTGTCTGTATCTTGTGTATGAGATTAGTATCTTCTGGGTGTGAGGGCATGTATAAATGTATAATTAGCCAAGGTTGAAGTGGGTTGTTTGTGACTTTTATTATTTGTAAGTATGGTGATATGTTGGCGGGGGTGGAAATTTTTGTTATGTTGCCGGGAAATGCATATGATTTGTTGATTAGTGTTAGTAGTCCTCCACGGGCGGGGGTGTATGGTCGTCGTTGTTGCATACATCTAGTAATACTAAGTGTGTTATTGAAGATGAGTTTATAGTCTGGGAAAAGCCTTTCAATATATTTTGTAGATTTTGTTGCGGTGATTTTAGTTTCTTGTATGAAAATGAACGCTAGTGATGTTTGAAGGTCTGTTATCAAGTTTTGGATATTAGGTAATGTAGTGTTTAGCGTTGCCGCATTCCACGTTATGAAATATGTATTGTATTGATTGTATGTTGGTGGTTGTCGTATTGGTGGAATATACGCTCTATCTGGTGGGTGGGAGTAGGCCGGAATGCGATCTAGACATTTCAGTGTTGCTGTAATTAGTTCGTCTGGGAGAAATGGGAATTCGTTTTTTATTATATGGGGAGTTGCTAATGTGTTATGCTTGTGGATACTTTCGTATATGTTTTGGTGAATTGAGTCTGTTGGGAATATAATGTTATGGTTATTTTTTAGAAATTGGGTGTATTTGTGTTCTGTCTCTATGTGTCTTTCTGGGGGATTATTTAGAGTGGATAGTTTGAGTAGCAGGTTTGTTGTCCAGTCTATCTCAGAGTTGTTGATTTGGGTGTTTGAGGAAATTGCCAAGTTACATGCTTCTATAGATGGGTGTATAGTTACTATGATGGCGTATATTAAGTGAGAAGTTGGGAAGGTCTGTAAAGTTTGGATGTATTGCGATAGATGGGGGTATATGTTGCTATATTCATCATAGAGTATGTGGGAGGGCTCGAAGAGTGGGGAGTATAGTTTCGCTAGATGTTGGTATTCTGGTTGAAATTTAATTGTGCTAGGAATAAAATAAGCGATTGCCCATTTTTTGTGTGTTGAGGGGTGGTTCTGTAGAATGTTTGGCATAGGTCCTGGGTTTGGTTTGATGTCTCCACTGATTAGTAGAAGGAATGACATGTCTCTATTTTGGATTGGTGTTTCCATTTGTTTTGTTTTAGGTTGGATGTGTGGGGAGTGTGTGGTTGTATTGCTGCCGCTTATAAGATGGGTTATGGAATTTGTGAGAATTTTTGAATTATGGTTTAGGGTTGTAGTGGGAGTTGGTAGAATTTTTTGAAAAGGGGTCGGAACTATTTGTATATAACGATGTAGGAGAGTTTTAGAGAGTAGAAGGGTGGAGAGAGAGGGAGTAAGTAGTAAGAGATTTATAGAAATAAGGGATAGGGTTATTAAATGGTAGTGTATATGTATACCTAGATCGAGAATAGGAGGTATAGTAGCGTACAATATGAGAATATGAGTATAAAATGAAGTGTTGAGACATACAATAGTAAAAGGAAAAAAGGTAGTGGCTAGAAGGTTGTAGAGTTGAGGAGTAGCAGATGGGAGATATAATATTGTAGAAAGAGGTAAGGAGGTGAAAAATAGAGGGATATCCGGAGAAGGGGTAACAGTTTGGGGGGGAAAAAGTAGAGGAATGGGGAAAAGAAGAAAAGTGCAAGGGGGAGGAATTTTGTTTTTATGGTTGAAAAGATCGAGAGAAAAAGTGGAGAAAAATAAAGGTAGAAGAAAAGAGAAGGGAATTTTGAAGTGGTGTTTCATGGAGGAAAGTAGAAGAGTAAAAATTAAAAAATATGAGAGTGGAACAATATGAATGTAGAAAATTGGAAGGAGAAGTAGAATGTAATGAAGTAGAAGTGTAAAAAGAGTAATGTAAAAAGGTGAAAGATCAAGCGGTGTGGATTTAAGAAATGAGGGGTTGAGAAATGTAACAATAAAAGCTACATGTCTAAGAAAGGGGTAAAAAATTGAAACTAAGAAAAGAAAGTTGAAGAGTACAAGTAAAAGAGTAGAGAGTAGAGTAGTGAAAGGTAGAAGTAAGAATAAGTGAGTAAAAGGTGAGGGAATATAATCATGTAAAAGTATAAATGTGTCTCTATGTATATTTATAGAGTTGAGGATTGTTTCCAAGGTCTTTATAGTATTTATAAATACTATATATATATATATATTTTTTTTGGTAGTCTTAGTATTTTTAAATACTTTTTTGGATGTTTTTTGTTTTATAAACTCCGCCGTTCCATTTGTCCAAACTAGTTTGTTTGGTCCATAGAATCTGTAGGGAGGAGTTGATCCATTATCATCATGGAAGACTTCATTTGATTTTGTAGAAGCCTTATTTCCGCTCGAAGTGCACTAGTATTTTTGATTTGCTCCACATGTACCGTATCCACATATGATTTTGCCTCCGTCACAATTACCTCCTTGAGGCTATCCATTTCTTGTCGTATTTCCCCTAGCGTGGCTTTGGAACTCCTCGCTACCGCAACATCTATGAGTGTGTTGATGTCCTTTTTGCTGTAGGTGTCCCCCGTGGTGATGTTAAGGGTTTCTACCGTATTGGCAATCGCAGTATTGATATCCGAGAACCCTAGTCGTGTGAGCTCCTCTGGGCTAGGTTTCAGTTTTCCATCCATGCTACGAGGGTGAGCAATAAACTCCACATACTTGTTTAGCATCTTTTCACATTTATTTAGGTATTTCTTGTAAACTAAGGCATTTTTACACTCCACATTACAAGATCCCACATGTTTGTTGTTCTCAAGTCTAAAGTAGACACTAACAACATTCTCCTCTCCCATGAATTGTTTGATGGCTAACTCTAGTTCATAGGTTGATTTGGTTTTGTTTAGATTTTGTGCAATGAGGACTACCACATTTTTTTTGGCTTTCTCATCTTCCGTCATCCACCCTCTCTTAGCAAAGACAGGGACAAACACCTCACTATCCGCATAGATCTTTTGATCTTTTAGCTTGTTAGCCTCCTCCGGTGTTGGTGCTTTTACCCATGCAAAGTTTGCCAATTCCTTCTTTGTGACTGTTGTTACTTCATAGTCTACCCCTCGTTTAAATCCCTCGTTTACAATCTCGAGGAGGACATCAAACCATTTCTTTCCTTTGAGTGAGGGACTACTAATTCTCACTGATAGAAGTCTTTGGACAGCTATGGAATCAAAGGATTTGCAACCTTTCCCCTAACAAACAAAGTTTCATCCAATTTGAGGATGAAAGGGCGAATTCCTGATAGGAGGGCGCATGCATCTACCTCAGGGGTTTTTAGGTGTATTTTTACTATACCACTCCAATTATCCGACTTGTGGAGACACATGATAGCTATAGGTTGAGCCATCCTATCTCCTAGGAGAATTTGCATTTTTGCAAGTCTTTCTTTGACCAATCCTAAGACCATGTCTTTGGAGACAATTGTGTCCCCAATCTCAAAACAAACGGCAACATGGTAGTCGAGGGAGAAGCCATGTTCATCCACTTCCACATCATATGGAAGTTGAGTCAGGTTTAGGTGATTCCCCTCTTTTCCATCACCACGTTTGTTTGACCATTGTTTTTGAGAGACATATGGGAATGACACAACTGCCTCACAAGCCTCTAGGGCTTCCTCATTACTCATCCCTTCTAATTCCATTTCACTCACACTAAGATGTTTGACTCTAGGACCTTTCCTGATTTGTCCAAGTGCATTCAAAGCATCAAATCCAAGCCAAAAAGGTGGTCTCGAGCGTTTGACCGAAATTACCTCAAGATCGTTGGATGGAGACGATGCCTCATCCAATTGTGGATGTTTCATTGGGGTTGCTTCCATGTCAAAGCTGTTGTCTTTGGTTGAGGAAGATGCTGCGACAATTGCGAATTCCATTCTACATAACAAAGAGGTTTGTAAAGAGTTTTGACTAGCATGTTTACAACCTCCAATGGACCCATATTTCTTACCATTCCACAAATTAAGTTGTGGGCTGAGTAGGTAAAAAGAAGATGGTTGGAAGGGTATTTTTTGCAATTGTTTGAAAGTTAGAGAACCATCAAGAGTGATGGCACTCAACTCTCTATTGCATATTGATGTATTCGTACCAAGGCAGTGAGTGCTATGAAAACATAACTTCCTTGGTATCATAGGAATACCATGTGAATGGTAATGTACTTTTGCTAGTCTAGGGTTTATACTACCAAGCAACTTCCAATACAAATGACCATAATCATTACATGCAAGCCAAGTTTTATAGAATTGGTTATCATCTGATGTAAGATCTAGCAAGAGGAATGAATTTCTACTACTAGTAATCCATACAAAAAGACACTTTGTAGATACACCACACAATATGGTGGTGTATCTTTCCCTTTGGCACAACTTTATATTGAGTACATGTAACATACAATTTTGTGGGTTTACACAATAAGCCTCACAATGCAACATATCACTAGTAACACAACAAAACAAACCTTGAGGGTTTCTTGGCAGCTGGTTGACCTCCTTTTTTTTATCCTTGTTCACTCCTCTTGGCACTATTGACTCCAGGGGGGTCGCTCTTCCTTCTAGCCACTTTACTAACCTCCAAGGGTTCAGTTGGTCTCTTACCAGGCATTCGCCTTGGAGTCGCCAATTTGCCTGCTGAGTGCAAGATTGGCCAAGGTTGGCAAGCCTAAGTTTCCTGCGGGTTGAGGAGGGTGGCCTCTGTTCCTTCGTGTCTCGTTCCTGTCTCTCGCGTCTCCACCTCACTGCTTGGTGTGGGAGAGGTCTTCTCCTATGTGTCTCGCTGGATCTTCCGCGTTGCGTCCCGACAATGCTCCACCCCTCGGCTCTGTGCTTGCTTCTCTTCTGTCTTTCCTCCGAGTTGTTTTTGCCGTGTTTCGCCTCTGTGTCCGTATGTTGCGCGTCGCTGTCTGTGGGCTTTGCTATGGTGTCTGTGTGCTGCGCTTCGGGTTCTTTCCTTGTCTGCCTCTAGTACAGTTCTGGTCCGGTAAGAAGGTGTCTGGATCGATCCACCCGGTCACTTTTCTGCTCCTCCTTCGTGTTGATCGCTGAGCAGTATCTTTGCCTGTGCAGGACGGCCTTCGGAAGTTCTTGCCTTTGTTCTTCTTGGCTGCGCAATTCCAGAAGGAGGGACAACACCGAGAGTTTGCAGTCGTAGGGAGAGCGTAATGAATAGAAAGGGCAAAACAGACAAAGGTGAAAGGAGTGCACCGTAGATGTGTGGCATAAAGCCGGTGGGTCGATACGTGGTCTCCACAACTCGGTGTCTCTACTCTCTTTTGCCCTTCCTCGTGCGGTAACTGCTTGCGTCCCGGTTCTTCTCGGATCGGTGACTCCTCTCGTCTCGCCTTCGACCAGTTCTCCACTCGGTGAGTACTTCTCGACTTCGGATGATGAGCGTTGTGGTGTGGGAGCCACGGTAGTTGTTCCGACAATCAGAGAGGGGTTCTGAGCTCGGTGCCCACGTCTTTTATGGCTGTGTGGATTGGTTAGGGTTTCAGCTCTCCTTCGGCTCGGCGTTGGGTGGCTGCGGGAAGGCTTAGGGTTTGTTGGTGCAGGGTGATTTTGAGGCCAAACGATCCTGCTTCTGCGGTGGAGATTGCGCCTCTGATGCGGCGCTAATTTTAGTATCGTTTTTGGTGCCGTTGGTGCTTTCCCAAGGTTGGCCGCCAGTTGGAACTGTGTGCGTTTGCACACCTTGGCGTGATGTTGATGGAGGCAGCTCGAGTAGACATTTCTTCGCTCTTGGTACCTGAATTCTTTCCCATGCCATACACTGATCTTGTTTTTTTGCACTTTGATAATCTTGGTGGCCTTGCGCTGGTGACTGGGTGGTGTTGGTGTTGACTTGTACGCTCTTGTGCTGTTAAGTATTGTTGATTTTTCTTGTGAGGAGCGCTCCTTGATCTTCTTGTTTGTGTATGATGGTTGTCGATCCTCTCTGCGCTTCAGGAGCTTGAGTGCTGTTTGGCACTGTTTGGGTGTCGGGTTGGTGAGGCTTGCTTGCTGATGATGTTGTTCTTGTCTCCCTGTCCTTCGTGCGCTTGGCTGACGTCTTCTACATTCTGCTTGACGTTCTGGTTGATGACTTCTACGTTGGGCTATTGGTGCTTGACGTTCTGGTTGGCATTCTGCTTGACGTCTTCTACATTCTGCTTGAAGTCTTCTTGACGTTCTGGTTTTGTGCAGGTGAGTATTGGTGCCCGCTTCAGGTTCTATATCTGCCCTCGACGTGCTCTCTTCCGCTGGAAGTGGGCATCTTGGCAGGCTCTGATTTTTGGTGGGGTGTCTAGATCTGTGCCTGCATCCACCTGTGTATCTACTCCGACGTTTTGTTTCTTCTACGAAAGAGCATGTTATGCTAGATTTGTCTGTTGGTACTCTAGTATGTGCGGTAGTGTGTCTGAGTGTGGTGACTGGAGTGTTGTGGTCTCGAAGTGAAGTGGTGATTTGGTGTATGCTGAGGTGTGTGTGATTGCAGCTATGTTTGTGAGTGTAACTATGTGGGTGAGGATAGGTATATCTAAGAGGTGTAGTGGTGTCAGAGGTTTTTTGTAATCGTATAGATCTAGGTGACGTGATGGTATCAGTGTAGATGTGTGGTAGAGTGCCATTGGTGTGTGAGAGGAATTGGATGTATACTAATAACACAACATGTGTCGCAATATTGAAGTGAAAAGAGAGGTAGTTTGTATGCTTATCTGATGTTGATGATGGTGGTGTCTGTGCTTGTATGTTCGTAAGTCCTTGCTCTTCTGTCTTCATGTCGTTTGTATGTCGTTCCTGGGTCAGGGCTGCAGTGAGAAGTATAGGTGAGCTTGGGCGTTGTTCTTTCGTAGTCCAGATCTAGGAGAGTGTTCACTATCTGGTGTATGAAACACAAATCTAGTGTCCAACATAAGGGCCAGCTCTACTTAGTACCACCTCACTTAAACTTTGTTCAGATCTACCACAACATAAACACAACTCTTGGATCTGTACTTTTGTCCTATCCAACACATTGCTTTTCCCAAGAACCCACCCAAGTCCCAGATCTAAGTTGTAAGTGGACGTGTAGTAAGGCCAGCTTCACTTACTACCCTACGAATCAGATCTGAGACTAACTTCTACAAAGCAGCCCCTCACTAGGAAATACGGAGAGTCTAGCAGCCCATCTCTCCTTTGCGACTGCTCAATACTACTTACTATATAGCTCTACAATATCATGCCCACCTTGTTTGCCCTCCCTAAGAAACTACTTCAAACAACAAAAAATTTCATTAAATGTTGGATTTAAGATAAAATTGCACTTCCACAAAACTTTTAGTAATGTCCATGTACTGTAAAAACTCAAAAAAGAATGTTATAAATTGACACCAAAGATACTTGCCCAAACCTTCAGAAGTCTCCAAAGAGAACTCTTGGGAAGTTAGGTGATAAGTTTCCATGTTGCATCCGTATGGAAATTTCCATGTTGCATCCGTATGGAAATTTTCATGAATTCATATAAAAATTGTCCATGTTGCACGTATGGAAATTTTCATGAATTCATGATATTAACCCATAGAGGACCAAGTATTC
>CAXARX010000657.1:0-22800 GCA_963971425.1 Bryoerythrophyllum caledonicum | reverse complement strand
TGACCACATCCACGCAGACAAAACAACATCCTCACACAAAGATTTCGCAATTTGAATTGCGACGCGGTCGTCACCAAGAGGCATACCGTCTTTGTCAATGACAAAGTCCGGGTCAATGATCTCACAAACACCTTTGGCAACATCATTCACAGCTTTGTCAACAACAGTGACGTTTCTCGATACCCATTCCCAACGTGGAATTCCGTCGCACAAAGCTACATCTAGAGGTAATGATGGGACGTCAATGGCGAATTCTTCAAGGCTATGAAGATCTATTCTGCAACAAAAACATGATCATATTTAGATGAATTATCTTGTAATCTTTTGGATGTTGTCTATCTAGTTTTTTACTTTTCTCATTTTTTATTTAGATGGAGGCGACCTGACATGGTGTTCTACAAAGATTTCTGCATAAACTATATTGTTAAGTCCTCTTTTGTATAATTTTAATCCTTGTTTAGGTCAACTCGACATAAAGTGGTCATTTGCTGAATTTACATGTGTCTTTGAACTACATGTATTTATTTTTTGCTTTACTTAAGCAGTTTGTAATTTCTCTTTGAATTCTTAGGTAAGATTTTGAGCCAACAATTATTCCAAATTTTTTTTGTTTCTTTCATCCTATTTTTCAAAAAGTTCCTCTTTCTTCTCGTTCAAATGGTGCTTCTTTACAAAGTTGTTGAGCCTCTACTAACTCAATTCTCAACTACTAGTAATATCTCATTCATACTACACGAAACTTAATATTCTTTGCCGCCACTGCGTAGTCAACAATGGATTTCTCAGAGAAGAGTCTTGAAGACGGAGTTATTAAGAGTGCACCTAGTAGAATACCTCCATCTCAAACTAAAAGGACCATCAAAACATTCACGACTTTTGTGCATTTATAGTACAACTATATTTCTTATAAACGAATGTCGATTGAATCATATATAGTTTTTGTGCAAATTTAACACTTTCATAAACCACTAGTTTTGTGTTGTTTCTACATAAAATCTACACAAAGCATTTGCTGTGAATTTGCGAAAGAAAAAAAATTAAAAAAGTCCCAAAGTAATTTCTACTTTTTTCAAGATTCTCCACCATCAACCCCTTGTGCGCCTCACCACTAACCCTTCTAGATCCCACCACTTGTCGGCAACCGCATTTGAACCCTTGACTTCCTATTTACAAAGGTTTGACCTTAACCACCACACCAAATGTATTTGTTCATGCACAATTGCACATACATGTAAAAAGCATTTACAACAAAATGTGCATTGTCTTTGGGAATTTATTTCTATGTCAAATTTATTTTCACTTATATATATAAATGTTTTTTCAAAATTTTCCCAAAATATTTATTTTACCAAATTTTAAGTCTCCGCCATAGCTGCAATCTAGTTTTTTCATACAGATATCTTTGGGAATTTTTTTCTATGTTAAAAATAAAATTTTTCCAATTTTTTTTCTGCAATAGATGATGCACGCCTTCTTTTGTAAGTATCAATTTTTTTGCATTTTTTACTGAAATTTTTTTTAACCAAATTTTCATGGGTGCAATTTCTTTTTCTTTTTTCCAATGTCTTTGGGATTTTTTTCTATATCAAAATTTCTTTCTTTCCCAAATTTTTTAGGAAAATATTTCAATAGCTCAGAGCTATTTTTTCTCTCACTAGTCTTTGCAGATTTTTTCTTCGTAAAGAAATACAAAATCCAAATTTCTATCGACTAGATTGTACAAGCTTTTTTCTACATATAGGATTAATTTTTTTAAATTTCAAACCTCTTTTAATTTTTTATGGAATTTCCTACCCAAAACGAAGACTACAGCAAAATCACACGGCTTCCGTATGAAACCTTGAAGTAGTGTTGATATGACATGAAATCTAAACATATTAACTACGCACTAATTTTGTGTCACTTTTGTAAAACATTGTTTAGGCATGGAATCCGCAATGAGTTCGTCACGCACAGATTTTGTACACCATTTACATATCAGTAATATGCAAGGAAAAAGCACGATATACATGTTGTCACAACAAATATTGTTTACGTACAAATTTAACACTATAAAGGTCACGAAATCAGTAAGTTCAAATGAAGAAACGGAATCTATATAGAAAGGATTTATTTGCAGTCATGTAGGAGATAAAAAATGTATTGTTGTAGTTGTTGCCTCTCCTTTCCCCCCTTTGTTCTAAAACTATGACATGTTCCTGACACTCACAAAGTTTAATGGAACGAGATCGTAAGCGAAAGCTTTACAAAGATGATGTATGCCCACTTTTTGCTGAAGAGATATCCAATCATTGACATTTTAATACTACCCCTTCTCTCCTTTTATTGATGTTCTTCAATTTCCTTATTTTATGTAGTTTCTTTGACTTTTGTAAGCTGAAGTCCTACCATCAGGGCCTGGAAATTTTGAATTTCTTACTAGTCTTTCCTCCTTGCCAGTGCTCACGTTCTTTTTCCGCCATTCCAGACCTTCTCATCATGTAGCCACTACATCAAGGACTGCCATTCTTCATCAAAGATTTCAATCATAAAAGGCACTAGATTTCAATCATCAAAGACTAGCGCAATTTCAATTGGTAATTACTCTTTGCACTTTTGAATTTTGGTATGCCTCACGCATGCGCTTAGGGCCCGTTTAGACTACGGTCAAGAAGTGCACCGGTCGGTCAAGAAGTCTTGGCCAAGACATGACTATTTGAAGCAACCGGTGGAATGTTGGACAAAAAGAAAAAATGATAAAATAATATGTGAAGAAGTTTTGACCGGTTGTAGTCTAAACACCGTCCGGAGAAGTCTTTCGGCCAACTTCATTAAATGAAGTCCACCGGTGAATTTCACCTCCAAGAAAATTGAAGGCGATCAAGAAATACCAATGTTGTTTGAATTTTTTATGTAACAATTTGTATCCTTGGGAGAGGTATTTTTGTATATTGTCCTATTTTTTACAAGTTCCTATTTTTCCAAGTGGTTTTGGAGAATCTCGAAATTTGTATGCATTAATAGTCAATTTATTTTTTGAAAATAAATGGGCATTGTTGAATTATGATAAACTTTGATGTTTTGCATGTTTTTACAAGGTCTCATTTCAACAAAATTTATGGGAAAAGGTGCATATTCATATTTAGTTCTTTTCTTTCAAAATTCATAAACATTGAGTGAAATCTAAATGATTCATTGATGTTTGAGTACAAAGAAGTTTAATGGAAAGGAGGTGAAGGTAACCTCAAGGTCTTGCAACTTGTGTGTCTTGTATCTTTTTCATGGAACGTCCAAATGCTATGAAACTTGTGCTCAAAGGTTTTGAAATTTTGTCTAGTTTTTGTGGTTCAAATTTCATACACATTGAGAAAGAATTGAGTGACTGATTGATGTTTGAGTACAAAGATGTTCAATGAAAGGGAGGTGAAGATAACCTCAAGGTCTTGCAACTTGTGTGTCTTGTATCTTTGTCATGGAAGGTCCAAATGATATGAGACTTATGCTCAAAGTTGTGCAATTTTGTCTAGTTTTTGTGGTTCAAATTTCATACACATTGAAAAAGAATCGAGTGACTGATTGGTGTTTTTGTACAAAGAGGTTCAAGTCAAGAAGAGTTCATGTTTTGAAAACATAGTCATAGTCCTCCAAAGAAGACAAAGATATATCCTATATTCATCGTGTGAAAAAATAATGCATAATACTATATAGTTCATATCTTCTTCTCAATCTTCCTTTCAAATTTTCCTCTCATTCCTATAGATCTAGCATCATGGAAGGTAGGAGAGAGAAAATTTTAGTTGCTCTTGCTACTCTTATAGTTTTGAAGCATGTGATTGTTTCAATTATGAAAATTCAAAAGGTTATCATGCATCAATACAATGGAGCAATTATAATGATGGCTTTTATATTATTTGGGAGTAAAGAGAGAGTGGTATGGAAGTTTGATCGACCGGGCGGATTTACTTCACAATTTCTTCTTGGATCTTATAGTGCAAAAATGTTCAAGGACCGTGTTCGAGTGAGTAGACCTACATTTCTGTATTTGTGCAATTTGCTTGCACCAATTTTGAGCAAGAAGGATACAAGATTGAGACGATGCATTCCAATTGAAGATAGAATTGCTTTGACTTTGCATCGATTGGGTTCGGGTGATTCTATGCAAACACCTGCCGACTTATATAGAATGTCTAAACCTAGTGCATCTATCATTGTTCAAGAAACTTGTGAGGGATTGAAAAGGCTTTTGAAACCTTTCGTTTTTCCAAAACCTACATTACATTGGATGAAGCAGATTTCTATGGACTTTGAAAGTTTGCATGGAATTCCATATATTCTTGGGTCAATAAATGGTAGTCATATTCCAATTGTTGCTCCAACAGAAGATCCTTCTTCATATTATTGTAGAAAAGGATTTTATTCAGTATTATTGCAAGGTGTAGTGGATGCTCAATGCAAATTTTGGGACTACGATTTTGGTTGGACTGGAAGTATACATGATTGGACCCTATTTCAAAAATCAGAGATTGGAAAGAAAACTATGTTAGGAGCCTTTTTACCATACAAATTCACTGGAGATGCTGCATATCCAATGCGGCCATGGTTCTATTCACCTTTCAAGGGAGCAAAAGAAGGTTTATCAAGAGAGAAGGCTCACTGGAACTTTATTCAATCTAGTACTCCAATGGCTGTTGAACGTGCATTTGGCATTTTGAAAGGAAGATGGAGGATATTATTGAAGAAAATTGATATGTCACTTCGAAACATTCCAAATATTGTGACAGCTTGCCTATCTCTCCACAATCTATGCATTATACATGGAGAAGAATTTGATTTTGATTGGGTAAGAACGGAAGAAGAAGATATGAAGAAAACTCCAGCAGAATCTTTTGGTGATTTAAGAAATACAGATACATTCTATGCACTTGAAGCAAGCATACTAGAAATGAGAAATATGCTAAAACAAGTTGTACAAGTTGAATTCAACGATCCTATGAAAAATGATACAGCAACTTCTGCAGACATAGAGATAGAATGTGAAAGTAGAGTAGATCGTGAAGAGAGGATGAAAGCCATGTTACAAGAAGTTGTTCGAAGTCACATGATGTTGGCAAAGAGTTACTATAACGATCATCTGGCCAAAACACCAAAAGTAACATTTCTTCTAGTCTCTAGTTTTGACCTAGAAGAGAACTAGAGTTTGTCAATCAAATGTTCCATTTGTTGATCTATCTTCCCTAGCAACTCATTGGTTTTGCCAAAATGTTCTAGCATTCCTGTTCCATTGTCTACCATTTTTCCAAAGTAAATCAAAGATTGATCATGGAATTTCTTTTTTTTGGAGGTGGTGAAAGTTTAGACTGAGAAGCACCTCCGTGAGACACATTTTCAAATGCATCACAGCCTGCTTCTTCATCATCATTTTTTGCATCAACATTTGCACTGTCCATTGTAGTTGCACTAACATGTTTTATAATAGACCCCGATTGATGCCACCATTGATCCAAGGAGTCATAAAACTTACATTCATGTCTGTTGTTTCCAGAGATTGAATTGGCAAGCTTGTCATATTTGTAAAACTTGAAAATGTTCTCAAACTTCTTTCGGCATGCTTCTGCTATGCGAGAAAATTGAGAAATTACAGCAAGCATTCGTGCTTGAAGTCGAATCCATGTATCCACACCTGCAAAAAAATTCAATGTATTCTTCAAAGATATGAAATACATGAAAATGCTCAAAGACAATGAAGCAAATGAAAATGTTCCAAGATGTGAAGTAAATGAAAATGCTAAAAAAAATCTATGAAGTTTTTGAAATTGAATTTATAAAATAAAATTTCATACATTGATATAGAACTACATATTCCAAAATAATTTTCAAATATTCAAATAATGCGTGTATAGTAAAAGAAAAGCTTACCTTGCTTTTCAGCATTCTTTTGGAACTCTCCATGCATTTCACCTCAAATTGCAATGAGTTGCTCCACATGACTATCTGGCCAATTCTTCTTTTTCTCCCCCATATCTTCTTCCTCAACTTCTTTATTTTTGTTTTTTTTCTTTGTTGGAGTCTTCTTCTTCACAGGTCCAGATCTTCTCTTCTTTGTAGGCTCAAGAATTTGACAATCTTCTTCATCTTGAGCTTCTTTCCCTCCAGCATCCAAATTATTGTTGCACAGTTGAATGTCTCCAACCAAAGGCCTACTCGTTGAAGAAGGCTCTTGAAAGTAGGGCTTGAAAGCACTTTCACTTTGAGTAGGCAAAATAGGTGCTCTGAAATACACCCAACACCATCACATCATTTAGAATTTGAAAATTAAGCACAAATGCAAAACTTCCCAACAAATTCAATTGAAATTAGACCTTCCAACACGAAAGATTCAAGAGAACAACAATGCAAAACCTTAAACTACATATTTGTCTTCTTGAATTCGACCTCCTTGTACTAGAACATCAATCAGTCACTCAATTTTTTTTCAATCTCTATGAAATTTGTACTACAAAAACTAGACAAGATTACACAACTTTGACCACAAGTTTCATAACATTTGGACCTTCTATGAAAAAGATACATCACACCGAAGTTCTAAACCGTAGAGGTCACCTTCACCGAACCTTCTACTAAACCTCCTTGTACTCAAACACCAATAAATCACTCAATTTTTTTTCAATCTCTATGAAATTTGTACCACAAAAACTAGACAAAATAACACAACTTTGAGCACAAGTTTCATAATATTTGAACCTTTTATAAAAAAGATGCATCACACCGAAGTTCAACACCTTTGAGGTCACCTTCACCGAACCTTCTACTAAACCTCTTTGTACCAAAACATCAATCACACTCAATTTTTTTGCAATCTCTATGAAATTTGTACCACAAAAACTAGACAAAATTACACAACTTTGAGCCTAAGTTTCATAAAATTTGGGCCTTCTATGAAAAAGATACATTACACCGAAGTTCAACACCTTTGAGGTCACCTTCACCGAACCTTCTACTAAACCTCCTTGTACTAAAACACTCATAAGTCACTCGTTTTTTGCTCAATTTCTATGAAATTTGTACCACAACAACTAAACAAAATTACGCAACTTTGAGCACAATTTTCATAACATTTGAAGTTTCCATGAAAATGATACAACACGCCGAAGTTTATAGAGGTTCAAAAACACCTAATTTCCTACAAACACAAAACAAATTAAGAATTCTCACAAAGTTTTGAACTCACCAAGATGACTTTGGAGAGTTGAGAATTTGTGAAGACCTATGCCACAAGAGAGAGAAGAATTGCTTACAATTCTAGAATTTCTAACAAGCGGAGAGTTCAACAGCATTGCGATTTCACGGAAAAAACTATATTTAAAGGAAAATCGTTCTTGACTAGAAGCCCAGTTTCTTGTCCGGGGGGTTGAGGCCGGACAAGAAACCAGACCTCTGGTCAAGAACTCTCACTAAAAGTATTGCCACCTAGGATGCCAAGTCATTTTTTCATCCATGCTTGAAGTTCTCTACTGGACAAGAGTTGGCCTAGTGTAAACTCTCTCCGGTCAAGAATAAAATTTGCTCCAATCATATTCCTCCATTTTCCTAGAATTCTTGACCGGTGCACTTCTTGACCGTAGTCTAAACCGGCCCTTAGTAAACATTCACACGCTCTAGGTTTTGCTCTAATATAGAGGAAATAACTCTGGTTATAGTCAAAGGCCCAAGACGTTGAATGCAATGGCGAAGCTCAAGTGTAGATCACATCAATGAGACTTTGACAATTTTTCATAAATAAATTAGGTTTTGAATTTTCCTTCTTTTCAATCTATCTTAAGCATCACTTTCTAATTATGACAATATTCTTTTCGGTTTGGTGTATCCCCTAACTATCATTGTCATATTCTGTAATGCTTCTATCCACAATTCTAATAAATTAAAGGACAAGAAATGGTATACAACTTTCCATCTCACGTGTAGATTTCATTAGATTTGATTTGTGTGTGGAAGTTGGTATTTGACAAGGCCTATCAAAGCAATCAATTCATCACTCTCACCATAAGGGCATCTAACTCGTTTTTAAGGTTCACGTTTGTCATAGTGTATCACCGTTGACTAGTCCCATTACTTCAATACCAAAGGTAGGTTCGATGTCTCATATGTTGAATGTGATCTAACTCATCTTCCTCCAAGTCCTTCATTTCAAGTAGTATCTTCTAGGTGCACGTCTTATTCTAATTTTCTAGATCATGTTGCCAAGGCTTTAGCATCATCAAATTCAACTCAGTTGGTGGCATGAAGATGCTCACTTCAACAATTGTTCTAACCTTTGCTCTTTAAAAGATATGGTTTAAATTCCAAACTAATTTACCAGAAGATAGCTCAATATTTGATATAGCTACTAATCAATCATACAATCTTGTTCTTGCAATTCCAAACTCCTTCAAAACTATTTGGATTGATCATGACTTACACCTCTATAAATAGACTATTTCTCCCAGTTACGGTTTATAGATCTCTAATTGACTAGAAGATTGTAGTGCTTACATTTACATAGTCATTGGTACAACAATAGAATACAAAGTATAGCTACAAATAATAGGAAATTATTTTTATTACTTTTCATAAATCAAGTTCCAAATGTTCCTTTTAGATGCATTTTATGATACATCTTTGGAAAACTGTCCAATGCGTGGAAGACCTTAAGCATTTAGGAAGTCAGAGTTAAGACCCTTACTATCATAGCTTTTAATACCACTAACATGATCCTCATAGAATTTTGCATCTAGAACTTATTAAAGCATACAGGTGCATGCCATGTCTTCCATACTGTATGCATTCTAGCAAAAAGCCCTTATCCCTAAAACGTCAAGCCAAGCCCGCAAAGCTTGTTCAAAAGAGAATACTAAGAGGAAAAAAGCTATATTAAATTATTTGCGCCAAAAATTTTAGTGGAGAAAGATGTTAAAATTGCAAATCTATCAGAAAGAATGGATGCTCAATTTTTTCTTGTTTTTAATTAAGCACTTTTTGGTGCCCAAAGAGTCTTAGTGGTAAAATGCTTTATAGATTGCCCCATTACACCCCTCTTGATGTTGAAAGATTTTTTAAAGTACTTCTCAAAGGCATTTTATTTCTCAATAGACAAAACCTATAAAATGGAATTTGCTTGGAATCAAAATGCTTTCTACAATTTGTTTTGGCTACATGTTAAAACATAAATATAAATTTTGAGAATTCTTGAAAGAAAATTGCAAAAATATCTATATACTAAATGAGGCTATTTATTTTGGAGAACTCATATTTCATGGACCGGGTGTCCGTTGGCAGTGTTTGTGATATCATTGAGAAGAGTTCAACGAGGCGAGGTATCTATATTGTTTTTTATGACATTTTGACACACCCTGCAAAAGTTAGATTCTTCACACTAATAATTAGAAAATTTAGAAAAATAAAAAGTAAATGAAACTTGGAGACAACTGCTACTACTATCACTTCTTCATGACTATTACTAATTCAAAGATTATGCATGGGAGACATTTTGTGGCAAAGGCACAGGTCATACCTTGCAATATGAAAGTTATGAATTTTTTTTAAATTTTGAATTTAATTTAATTTAATTTAATTTAATTTAATTTAATTTAATTACAAACTTAGAAAATTATGAATTGCAAAACCTTTTGCAAGACCTTTTAATTTAAACTAGATAAAGATACTAAAGACATTGCATGACTTTCATTAAATCCTTTTCACACAAACTAAATAATGGTCTTGTGCACAAGAGGCATTTAGATCTTATGCACAAAAGATTTTTAGATCTTAACCCGTAAGCGTCTAGCCTACATTCACTTGGTCAAATTTCATCATTTTTAAACTTTTTTAAATGTATAATATTTTTCACTTATTTTTCTCACATAGGCTATTATTAAACCAATTTAATTGAAAATTAATTTCATACAAAATTTCTGAGTTTATCTCTTGTAATAAGTATAATAAATACCAAAATGAATGAAATAGTATGAGACTTTTAGGAAAAATGTAAATAATAATGATGAACAAGAGATAGTAAGGCCATGTTATTTAAGCTTGCACACAAAGAATTGGATTGAAAAACAAAAAGATAATGTCCACTCTTTTAGTTAATACTATTTTTATTTGAAATTTAGAATAATATGAAAATTACCGTTTGACCACAAAATGATTTGATTAGATCATATTGAATTCTTTAGACCTTTAGGGGTTAAGGATGACATTAGATTTCATGCTTCAAAGACATTAGTTGAAGCAATGGCACATGTGACCCTAGTTCATATTAAATTCACAACAAGGTAAAACATCAAAAAAATTCCTCATAAACATATATCATAATGTAAAACATCATAATGTTACTTCAATTTCTGTGCGCCTGTAATTAGTAATTCAAATCACCTTCGTTTCAAAATCCAAAGTTCAAATTGCAATAAGTCATGCAGTTTAGAAATGATTCATCTGAAAAGCATTTTAATGTCTCTGGATTAAACAAAGCATCCGGAGATATTATAATATATTAAGAAAGCATCCCCAGCGAACCTATTTCAATAGTAAAATTCCAACGAGATAGATTCCACAAGCATCCGTTGCACACCGTAATTATTGGATTGAAATGTCTTTCCATCCACCTACTGCAGACGACGACATTCTGTCCGTCAGACCAAAATGATGTATTTCGGCGTTTAAGGGTTAAAACTCGGGAGTCACAAAGAATTGTGAGAGGTTCTGTAACTCACATTCTACTGTTGAAAACATTTTGAAATTTAAGTTGAAAGGTGAAACCTACAATGTGAAACCTACAATGATGCATCCTAAAGAATTAGAACAGTACTCAAGGTTGGAAATAACATTTTCCTTACGACTTCTGCTCACGAAATAAAGAATCCGTCACAAATAAAAGCAACCGAATAAGCATATGTGAATTTTCAATCTGATGTATGTAGCACTGCCAAAAAAGACATGAGAAATTAGTACTTACCCAAAAAATATTTTCCGTACACTACGAGCCCAATCTAAAGGATTCACATGAGGTCTGCACTCCCAATATCACTAGCTGTACGAGTACCCCTCCCAGGTACAGAACAATAATTAAGTTTGTCCAAGACCTATCTATACAGCTAGACCTAACCCTTGCAACAAGCCTGTGTGTGGACGAAGAATCGCAGTTCCCTGACTCAGCAGTACAGCAGTCAGTATGTTAAATGAACAAGAAAGAAAACGCTTCTTGCGCCACCAGGTCAGAAAGCTGCCGAGTTTACACCTGGTTCGAGATGGCAGCCCCTTAACACCCATACGGAGCACAGACCTAGTTAGACTCCTACTCAAAAAATCCTTCATGAAATTAAGATTTTCAAGACATGTTTGAAAGGGTTGGTTAGAAATCGAAGTGACCCCAAAAGTACAAAACATTGACAGCACATTACTATCATGCTTGGCTACTTGCAACGAGAGCCGCTCCGAGTTGTTTAAGGCTATCACCAATGCTGTTGAGAGCTCCAATGTAACCTACTCCCAACTGCATGGTTCCTCGGAACTTTTCTCTTTCAAACTCAAGCTTCTTCTCCTCCATATCCATATCTTCTCTGTGGCGTTTATCCTTGCGGTCTTCACTCTCCATCATGGCACCAATCACCCTAGTATTATTTACCTTCAGAATACAAGCAAGCCCATATTCCTCCGACAGAGAAAATATCGAGAACCTTCGTTTCCGTTTCCTCAGAGCTGATTCAGGGTCACCGTCGCCATCTGAGTCCTCAGGAATAGAAAACTCTGCATCGCTCGCCGCTTGAAGGCTATGGCTTCTACGGGATGTAGCTGTACGAGTCCGGCACATGTAACAATTAGTTCCTCACGACTGATACAAAACTACAGATTAGACAGATCCAACACAACACCTAGGTAGAGAGGTACGGCCCAAGATCTCACTTCAGATGTACAGAAATGTGATATGAAGTGCAACACCAGCACGGAAATATGCATACCAGTATGACGATGAGGTCCTGATGTGTCGAGCTCGCCTGGATCTGCCAGCCGGCCTTTACTATACCACTCTGAGAGAGCATTGTAAACATCCTTGTAGAAATTTGGGGGCATAGCTGTCTTCTTTCTCTCTTCCTTAGATATATCCCAATACGACTTCTGAACACCAGAGACATTCTTCTCATAATCATTCACTTTCTTAAATTCTGATACCAACAGTTCCCACTTGTCTTGACACTGCTGTGCACTTTTATGGACCCCTTGGCTCCAACCGTAGTCCTCTATCCACTTCCACCGCTCTTGCGCCGATTTATGTCTTTCCTTCAAGTTACCCCTACGAACCCTGTCGAAATCCTCCCTTCTCGCCGCCTTCGGAGAGTAAATTTTCTTTTAAAAATCACAGTACTCAAATACAAGGCAAGATAGTCGCATTTAATTTCTCATGAGTGAAGGGCAGCCTCCAGTATTCATTCATGTCATCGGAGATTTCAAGAATAGTACATGCAAATGAAGGATTTTTTTTGAGAAAACACCAAGCCTGAAGCATTCAATAGTCGCTTGAATCATATCAAAGGAATATAGCAATTGATCATGGAACCAAAGTTGCCTGATGGCGTAAAATTTTTAAGATTTACTACAAAAAGCTTGAACGGGTTGAATACGTGAAGCATCAGCATTTACCTGCAACACTAAGATCTCTGCTGCCGTCCAATTTCCTTTCTTATAGATCCTGCCTTTCCTGTACCCATCAAGCTTCATACGATTTCCAAATACAACATCATCTTCACTTCCTGTATGGTGGAGATGATCTCTGTCATCAACAAGGGCATCAGCCAAGGAGTGATGCCCCATACCATCACCCATCGTTACACAGCAATACGAGCTGTCTGCACGAAAATTTCTATGATCTGCAACACGGAAAACGAAGAGTCACTGGAATAAAAAATTGAGATCCACGCATGAATCCGCAGAAACAGATATCGCGAAAGACAGTTTAATTCTAATACTCTGCATGACTACGGTAATAATACTGGCATGAACGCTATATCGAATTCATCGAAAATTAATCCCAAGCCCTCCTTGGTGGGGAGAAAATAAAACTTACACTAGAACAATTACTTCGTGTTCTCCTTCGGTATCAAACTGAAAAAGAAATCTAATGTACAAGACACCAGGAAGCAACAAGAACTTCCAAAGAAAGACTCACAAGTAGAGACCACGAGCACAACGCACCAGCAACTTAATGCCGCCCAACTTGAGCTTGAAACTTGATACTTAAGTTTATTCCGAACAGTTTGCAGACCCAGGATTAGATAATGCCTCTCCGACTTCAAAATTCTCCATTCTTGTAGAAATTGATTTGTTAACGGCACTCCCCTTCAAACAGTAGAGTAAGGAGGATTACAATTACATCCTGTTACCTTACTACCAGCATACAGAGTGATGACGCCATTTCCCGGTTGTGAGACCACCTTTTGCAACAATCTACTTCTTCGCATGAAATACTGGCTTCAAAGAGGCATTTAGAAAAACATTTCTGGAGATAACTAAGTTTACATTAACATTAAAAGTTCATGTTATTCGCATACTCAACGACCCAATGTTGGGACTTCTGTCCGGTATCATTAAACAATCTGTACAAGTGAATAAGTGTCCATACCTCACTTGCTCGCTCTCTTTCCTACTACTGCCTCAGAACAAAATTGGTCCACCGTCTTTCGAAAAACCTGACCGTTCTGAAGCAATAGACACTTCACGTATCAACCAAACAAACATCCTTCTAATCTGAACTGCCTCCAATGCCAATAAGCTTCCTGGCTAATAGCATGCGCCACGATCAATTCCCCAAAACATGAAAAACGAAACATTTAAACAGACATACCTAAATCGGACGAGAAACTTCATCAACTCGAGTTAGAATTTCTCCAACTAAGAGAGTCGCAGCACTTTCTGAACCTCAGAGTCATTAAAAATTAACTAACCATAAAAAAAAAGTTTTAAAATCGACAGCTAATTGCGACCTGCGCAAAGCTACCGGAAAATGCTCAAAGGCATGAAACAATCGCACTTCATCGCTTCACCATACTAAAGTCTCTTCACTCAAATTACCAGACATCAACGGCAGTTTAAAAAAATACAACGACATGCTCATTCAAGCTACGAATAATCCACATCCGCATAAACAAAATTTCCGACAACACACACGACTTTCCACTTGGATTAGTCCAACTTCTCGTATCAATTCTACAGCAAGGGATCATAAAATAGACCGGACGAGGAGCCACAATGGGTAGGAGGGGTGGGAAGCGAGCGATGGAATGCGAGTCGAAGAGCAACAAGTGACAAGGCGACTCAAGAAGCGCAGACCGGGTGCAGAGCAGGGACCCGAGATTGAGCCGTGCTGAGCGAAGGAAGCCTAACCCTGATCGACGCGAGAGAGTTAAAAACAAGAATGGTGTGACCGTGAGATTTTGTCCAAACTAAAGAAAAAAATAGTTGACTGAGTTAACAAGTTTACTATGAGTGTATATAAATTGGAAAGTTTTGGGATAAAAGGTAAGAGTCTATCAAAATATAAGATTATAATTAAGTAAAGGCAAATGGAGTAGTATTGAAGAAATTCAAGCATTAAAACAAAAATGTGCGTTAATATTAGATGAAAGCAATAAGTAGTGGCAAAAAGTGGTATGTAATGAGAAAATTATGACAGGCGGTTAGAATTTGCGGTTATAGTGGTGACAAGTGTCGAGAGTCGTGGGGAGAGTGATGAAACGTGCCAAGTCGTGAAAATACTAAAATGGGCAGCTAGTGTGGTTGCGAGTAGCAAGAATTGTGACAAAACGTGACAAGTCATGAAGATTTTACGATAGGTAGCTAAATTGGGCGGTTATAGTCATGGTGAGTATTTAAAAGGGAGAGAGTTGCAAAAGCATAACAACAAAGTTTCAACATTTAGTGTGAGATACATAGTCTTTGTTTATTTAGTCATCATTGGACACTCTCAGTCATCGGTTGAAAGGACCTACAAGATATTCGGATCGTTCAAATCAATTGGAATATGTTGGAGAGACCGTGTAGTATATATTTAACTTCCTTCGTGTGTGATCAACCTCAACAAGTTGTTTCTTTTGGAACTTGTTGTTAGATGAGGAAATGATGTTATGTAGATAGTGAGTAAACGTTTCTAAAAGATTTTAAGATTTTCTATTAAACTATAAATATACATCAGTAGGTTGTGTGAGTTATACATTTTAAAAAAGTTAGTAGAAAAGTTTCCTATGATAGCTTGTTGATATCAAAAATATTGTGAGAGTGAGAATTTGTGCAAAAGATAAAACAAAATAGTATTTTGTGTTGACAGTTTTTTATTATGAGTACATGTGAAGTATAAAGTTAAAACTCAAATGTAAAGTCTTGATAAGGATGAGCATAATATATAGCTCAAAGAGAATGATGTGTAGAATTGATTTAAGTACAATAGTATTTATAAAAAATTGTTGAAAAAGTAAAAGATATTAAAAAGAAACAATAGTAACATGCAAAGATATTCATAACAAGAATTATCAAGAGTTAGAAATATTAAAAATAAAGGATATTAGAAAAAAAAAGAATATAAAGTTAAAAGAATGACTAATAATCATAAATATAAAATGTAAAATAAAATAAAATCATTTTAAAATATAACTTTAAAAAATGTTTTTATATACTTTACATTTCTTTTATAAGTAAAATAAAATAATTTATGATAAAATTAAAATGTATTTTGTGTTTTTGTTCAAAGTAAAATCAATCGCAAAATAGAATTTGGAGAATTTATCTTATTAGAATAATAGAATAAATGAATGTTTTATAAATCATACATATATTCAAATTATTATATTGCTTAATTATGTTAATATGATATATTTTACATAAAAAACAAACTTTGTTTATTATGTATATAGTTAAACATTGTATTTGGAAGTTTAAATGTATAATATATTGGTTTGTGATAATCTGGCCAATATGCATCTGTAACACCATATTTTGTATTTTCTCTTGGAATATTGTTCAAATGTAATCTATTAATGAATTTGATTTAGCAATAGGTATGGACAGCTGTTGTTTAAATTGGTGTCTAGATATGATTTTAATGAATTGTTGAAAACTCTAACTTGTCTTTGATTTTTTCTAAACATAAATCCGTATTAAAATCTTGAAGAATAACAACAGGACATATTGTTGGTGCTTTTGCAATTAGTTCTTTAATAATTTCAAGAAACATTGTTATAGAAGTAGAATAAGATCGATAAACACTCATTACATGAAGAACACTATGAGTGCTTTCATTAAATATTGTGATTATAAACTCAAACCCATTTCATTTTTAATTATTGTTGCTGAACATTTGATGCTTTTATTATACAATAAATGCATATTGTTGTCGCACTACAAATACGTCCATATTCTAAAACTGTATACTAAAGTGTTGTTTTCATTTGATTTGATATGATAAAAAAGATGACGTAATCTAAAAGGTTTCAAAATTGTTGAGAATAGAATACGAAACAAAAATAGCAAAACAACTAGAAAACTGAAATACACTCAAAGAACAATAAACTTCATTAGGGAGTTTGAAGTATATACAATGGAAGAAAGGAGAGAGACAATGAATAGTTGTCTTCTCCTATTGGTCATGAAGGATTCACCTAATCCTCATGACATGTGTCACTCACCATATTATGGTGAGCGTTCACACTATGTATCTTAACACTCCTCCTCGCTCAACATAATAGGAGTAAAAGATTATAAAATGAAAATGGGAAGCGAAGGAGTTAATGGAGTCTATAAAATCAAAGAAAAGCTAGTTACAGTCGCCAAGTCGTGGACTTGGTCGGCTGGTTTCATAGTCGGTGGTTAACCGATCGGTCCGAGGTTCGAAACTCATCGGCCTCGTCGATTGATTCGGGGAACTCGCGGCTTGGCATCGCTGGTGAGGCAGGAAATAAACAGCCGACCTGCTACCCTACCCCTGAGCTGTGATGTCACAAGATGCAGAGCACCCCAAGATGGTTAACAAGCTCCAGCATTGATCCCAAACCGTGGTTCTTACCACGACCCCCCCACCTTTTGTATCTAATTCCATAATCTGGTAAGTTTATGGTTGCTGCCTCATTAAAACCTTATCACGGAAAACCTTGATTATAATCAAGGACAAAACCATAGATGAAGGAAAAAGAGTACAACACTTTTATCAATCCATTCTCATAGTAAAACCTAGTGGGAAAAAACTATAGAAGGATATCAAAAGTTTTATAAATTTTCATAAAGAAAACTTATTGAATCTCTTGCTCTAAAATATTAAGCCGCCGCATGCCAATGTTATGAATAAGTCGGCGATGAACAGATAATGGAAGAACCTTGGTGAAGAGATCAGCAAGATTATCAGCTGATGACACTTTCTTGATTTCAAGGTCGTTGTTAGTAATCAAGTCGTGTGTAAAACTAAAATATTTTGGGTCAATATGTTTTGTTCGATTACCCTTAACAAAACCTACTTGCATTTGTGCAACGCAAGCATTGTTGTCTTTATATAAGGTAGTTGGAGAATCATCATATGATAATCTACAATTTGTTCGAATGAATTTGTCAATTGACCTCAGCCATATGCATTCTCGTGATGCTTCATGCAAAGCAATAATCTCTACATGATTTGATGATGTTGCAGTAATAGTCTGCTTTACAGATTTCCAAGATATTGCAGCTCCATGTCGTAAGAAAACATAACCCGTTTGAGATTTAGACGTTGCAGGATCAGATCTATATCCAGCATCAGTATATCCCACCAATGTTGGATCCACTGACCGAGAGTAATATAGTCCCAAATCTTCAGTTCCTTTCAAATAGCGGAGCAGATGTTTGATACCATTCCAATGTCGTAGAGTAGGCCGGGAACCATGCCTTGCAAGAACACTAACTGCAAATGCAATATAAGGCCTTGTAGATGTAGCTAGATACAAAAGTGCTCCGACCGCTGCGAGGTATGGATATTGTTCACCCAATGTTTCCTCCTCCTCCTTGCAAGGGCGATAAAGGTCATCCTCTTTTGCACTACGACCAACCATAGGTGTAGACAATGGATAAGCATCAATCATGTTAAATCTTTTGAGAATTCGATTGATATAAGTAGACTGTGAAAGAAAAATACTGCCATCTTTCATATGAAGAACTTGTAAACCAATGCAAAATGTAGTTTTTCCAAGTAACTTCATCTCAAATTCACGAATAAGAAGTTGAGTGGCTGCAGCACATGCAGATTTAGTACCCACAAGGTTCAAATCATCAATATAAACAGCAATAATTACAAATCCATCTCTAACTCTCTTGATAAAGAGACATGGAAGTAAAGCATCATTTATAAAACCATGCTCAACCAAAAATTGTCGCAACCGTTGATACCGCATACGTCCAGATTGTTTTAAACCATACAATGCGCGTTGTAATTTAACGCCACGATGTTTGCCTGGGATAGATGAATTTTGGCTGGTGGTTCCAAGACCTGGAGGAACTTTCATGTAAATATTTACATGAAGTGAGCCATAAAGATAAGCTGTGACCACATCCATAAGACACATCTCAAGGTAAGCATGAACTGTCATTCCAAGTAAATATCTGAAAGTAATGGAGTCCATAACTGGAGAATAAGTGATATCGTAATCAATACCAAATTTTTGTGTGAAGCCTTGAGCAACCAAACGAACTTTGTAACGAATAATATGACCTTTCTCATTGCGTTTGCGAACAAATACCAATTTGAATCCAAGAGGTCGAGTAGTGAGATTGTCCACGATAGGACCAATTACTTGTCTTTTGTTCAAAGAAGCATACTCCTCCTTAATTGCAGCTTTCCATTTTGGCCATTCTAAGCGACGCATCGCTTCTTCAATTGTACGTGGTTCAAGATCGTCTTTCTCGCAAGAAAAATTCTTTGCAATCATACAAATGAATGAATCATCAATATCAAATGTTGTTCTATCCCATACATCTCCTGTATTGGAATACATCACAGACAATTCTGTGTTCAACTTGGACTTCTCTTGTTCATGAACAAGAATATTGCCTTGAGAAGTAGATGGACAGTCATTTGTAAGTGACTTGGTAAAATTAGCAGTGGATGCTGTAGGTAGAGAAGGATTGATAGCATCTATGAATGCTTTTCGTTTGCGTGGTTGCTTATATGGTCCACGAGTTCGTTTGCCTGTCGATTGAAAAGTTGGTATTATTGTAGAGTCAGGTATAGAAACCCGAGCAGGAAGATTTTGAGCCTCATTCAACGGATTTCTAGTAATCCGTGGTGCATCATGAAAGCCATCAGGTGTCTGATTTGCAATCTTTTGCAAATGCAAAATTTTAGAAACCTCAGTCTCAGCCATAGAGGTTCTTGGGTCAAGATTTGATGTAAATGTCTAAGATGCTCGAAACGTAAGGTCAATAGAAGTTTTTTGAGTAGATGCTCCTCCTTTTAAAGATGAAAATATATCTTCTTCAAATTGACAATTAGCAAAACGGGCACGGAGTAATGTACCGTTCGATGGAGTAACATAACAAATAATACTTGGGGAATCAAAGCCAACATAAATACCTTCTTGGCGATGAATGCCAATAGTATGCCGTTGCGGTTCCGGAATTGGAACCCATACACGACAACCAAAAACTCGTAAATGAGATATATTGGGAACACGACCCGAGAGAAGTTCTTGTGAAGAAGCAATCTCCACACTTGAAGGTCGAAGGCGAATCAAATTTGCAGCATGTAATACTGCATGTCCCCACATAGACGAAGGCAAATTTGCATGAAGAAGCAAGGGCCTCGTGATGAGCTGAATCCGTTTAATAAAAGATTCCGCTAAACCATTTTGAGCATGCGCGTATGGAACGGAGTAAGTTAAGTCTATCCCCGTAGCAGTACAATAATCTTCAAAAGATTTAGATCGAAACTCTTGAGCATTATCCATTTGTAATGTTTTGATTGGATAATCAGGGAAATGAGCCTTGAAACGAATCAACATAGAAAGTAAATTGGCAAAAGCCAAATTTCTAGATGATAATAAAGATACATGTGACTGTCTGCTCGATGCATCTACCAAAACTAAAAAATATCGGAATGAGCCCGACATAGGAGATATTGGGCCACAAATATCACCTTGTAGTTTAGATAGCATTGGTGGCAATTCATGGGGAAGGTTCCAGGAAAATGGTCTAGCAATAAACTTGCCTTGTACACATGCATGACATAATGTCATTGAATTGACATCAACTGGTTTCAAGTTGTGGCCAACAACACAAGGAATAATTTTGCGAAACAAAGTTGAGCCAGGATGGCCCAATCTTCGATGCGAAAGGGAAGTTTGATTATCTTTAGAAGATACAACAAAACTAGAAACAATATGTAGCCAGATTGGAATCCGATACAAGCCATTTGTCGCAGCAAAGGCTTTATCCACAATTTTATTGTTTTGTACAAAAACCAGAGCCTCTCGCCTATCTATAGTTCTAGTTGAGAGGTGAAAACCATTGGTGCGCACATCTCGATAGCTGATCAGGCTCCGAGGCGCAGAGGGAGAATACATAGCACGCATGCATGTAATGGTGGTGCCCTCAGGCAAAATCACCTTTGCTGAACCCTCCTGAAAACAAAACACATTCGATTCAGCCATAGTCATTAAGTTTCTGGTTTGCCAAGTTAAAAGATTATCAACATCAAAAAATTGTCTATCCCGCAGGATTGTATGAGTAGTAGCAGAGTCTAGGAGCGCATCACAAGACTCACCAGTGGAGGTATCCTCAACTACATGTGATTCTGGGTCGACATCTCCATATGGATCGATGGATGCATCCATGGTATGAGCTTCACGACCTTGGGCTCGAAGTTTCTTATTTTCTTGGAACATCTTCACAAAATAGTCTGATGTCCGACAGAGATTTGCCAAATGTCCCGCTCTACCACATTTGTGACAAGAACGTGTTTCTGATGGGCGCTTGCTATGGTTGTTAGTAGAAGAAGAGGGGTTTTTCTTCCGAGGATGCTGGTTGTTGCGGTTATAGCTACCCGATTGCCTCTGACGATTTTAAAGCGATGTTTTTGTGTTTTAGGTTTCATAGAAGAAACCTTAACAGCATGAGACTCTGGAAGCGAAGTTCTAATAGGACGGGCCTCTGCATTATGCAAGAGGATCTCGTTTTGCTTTTCAGCAAGTAGTAATAGAGACATGAGGTCTGACTGTGAATCAAAGTTAATGTTTCTGTATTGCTGGGCAAGTACAGCAGAAACAAGTGGAAATGTTGAGAGAGTTTTCTCAATCATTTCTGCCTCGGTTATGGTTTGACTACACAACCGCAATTGTGAGACAATGCGGTATAACTCATTATTAAAAGCTACAAATGTTGGACAATCCAACACTCGTAAATGAATCCAATCGTGCAAGGCTCTGGGTAAAAAGATGGTTTTCTGGTGATCAAAACGAGATTTGAGATTTTTCCAAAGCTCATCAGGTTTATCAATTTCCAAATATTGATGCTGCAAAGATGGGACAATGTGACGACGGAGCAGTAGTAAAGTTTTCTAGGAAGTAGCGGGAGAAACGGAAACACTTACAGCAATATTTGTGTCAAATGATATAGAGTCTGATAAATTCTCCGCAAATACATGTGCTTTCACCGTTTTTGCCGATAATAAATAATTGTTGCCATCCGGTGCCAATTGTGGAAATAAAAGTGGTTGAAGCCGTGGTGCCTCAATAGCAGTGGCGGATTCCGGAATAGTGGTGGAAGTAGCAACCGAGGAAGTGGATGTAGTCATGGTAGAAAAGAAAAAAAAGGATAAAAAGAAAATGCTTGTTTGAAGAAAATTAGAGTTTTGGAAAAAATTAGGGATTGAAACAAAACTCATAAAAGCATAACAACAAGTGAAGTAAAGATATAAGGTTTTATATAAAGTAAAAGTAAAAGTTTTAATTTTAATTTTAATTAATTAATTAATTAATTTTATTTATCATTATTATTATTATTATTATTTATTTATTTTAAAATTTAAAATTTTAAAATTTTAAAATATAGATAAAGATTTTTAAAAAAAAAATAAAGATAAAGAAACTTAAAGATAAAGATAAAGAAACTAATGATAAAGATAAAGAAACTAATGATAAAGATAAAGAAACTAATGATAAAGATAAAGAAACTAATGCTAAAGATAAAGAAAATTTTGCAAAAGGAAAAAGAATTTTTGGTCCAGAGAATGAAGCTCCAGAGAATGAAGCTCCAGAGAATGAAGCTCCAGAGAATGAAGCTCCAGAGAATGAAGCTCCACAGAATGAAGCTTCAGAGAATGAAGAACCTGGGGTTTGTAGAGAATATGAACGAATTGCTGAAGGAGAATAAATGAATTGATTGTTGATAAAAATAAACTGGTTGTTGATAAAAATGAACTGGTTGTTGATAAAAGCGAACTGGTTGTTGATAAAAACGAACTGGTTGTTGAAGAGAAGAGAGGTTTTAAAAAAAAATAAAAATAGTAAGAGTAATAGAAGTAGCCTCCGTGAAGCTGTGTAGTACTAAGGGCAAAACTACTAGTACAAAGATTAAGCTAAAGTGAAGTACTACTTAAGAAATTAAGTCAGAAGAGACTAAGCCAGAGTAGAGTAAATTACTACTGAAGAAATTAAAAACTTAAAGTACTCAATCTATCTATAAACCATTAAATCATTAACACAACAAATCGAGCGTGCTGATAACGTGTTGAGAATAGAATACGAAACAAAAATAGCAAAACAACTAGAAAACTGAAATACACTC